>JAKUCV010000712.1:63743-125853 GCA_028386065.3 Turnera subulata
TTGATAATTACGTTGCTAATGACACCGGTGACATTCAGTTTAGGCTAGCCAATCGGGATTTTACTTTGACCCTACCTGAGTTCAACGCCATTTTTGGTTTTTCAAACCATGGGCATCGTTATATTCCCCCTGATTTTGATGACCAGTTTGTTTGGGAGGAATTGGCCGACCACTCATTTTACACTAAAAATGTCTCCAAGGCCACTCGCCTAAAGAATCCTACTCTCCGCTATTTGCATAGAGTCCTCTCTAACACCGTGTTTAGCCGTGATTCCACTGACGGCGTAGTAAACCGAGAGGAGCTTTTCTTTCTCCATTGCATGGTGCATGGTATTCCAGTTAATGCCGGCTGCTTTTTGTTGAGCCGATTTCATAAGACTGCCCATTTTTTAACTAAAAAAATTGGTGGAGGAGGACTGGTGTCGGCCATTGCTGTCTCTTTTGGTCTTGATTTGTCTAGACATACTGTTCATCCTAGTTCCTCAGATTTGGGTTTAGACACATTTTTCCGCATGGGCTTACCTAGGGTGAATGGAGGTGGTGGTGCAAGTACTTTTCCTGTGCAGGATGATGATGCTGCTGCTGCCCGTGATGAGGATGCTGCTGATGGATGCAGTTCACACAGGCTGTCAATTTCTGAGAGAGCGCTGGAGGGCTTGGAGGCTTTGCCCGATTTGTATGACGATTTTCAGCGGCTTGCCGGACGACAAGCACAAGCTGATGAGAGGCAATCCGCCTTTCAGTTTGAATTCCAGCAATTCCAAGAGAAGCTCTGGGAGGGGATTAAGTTGTTCATCCCTTGTTTGCGCGAGATAAAGCATGATCTTGACTACTTGATGCGGCACCATGGACGCTGATTTGGTTCAGTTGGTTTCTTTCTTTTTCTTCTGTTCATTTCTTTTCTTCTTTTATGGATAATAACTTTTGCAGCTGCCATATAGCCTTTATTTGTGTCTCTCCGACTTTTTAATTAGTTTGGGGGGGTTTGGTTCTTGTGTTTTTGGTGCCATGAGGACACGACACCTTTCTAGTTTGGGGGGGGAACAATTTTTGCGAATTTATGGTTCAGCATGTCTTTGATTCAGTTTAGTTTTTAATTCCGTTTATTTCAGTTTTCAGCTTCGCTCTATTTAATTCTCTGTTTTTGTTAGTTGAATAAGTCACAGAATCACTCAAATGGCCGTGTCAACTCCGGCTTGTCAATGAAACGGGAAACTCGGCAAAATTTATTTCATGTATGACAGGCATCTCGGGCTTGCATTGGGCCTTGAGGGAACAATTCAGGTTGGGCCGAATAAAGTCTTGTATGGGCCACGGTTTCATTTGGTCATAGTCCGTTCTAACTCTTTTTGTTGTTTATCTTTTAATTCAAAACAAAAAAAAACTTGGCATTAATAAACAGGTCTTAGAACAGGTTCGTTATTCGGTCGAGGCGAAATTAACACAGTGGCACTATCAATCGGACGTGATTAAGGCATTTTTCCTTGGTTTGTAACACTAACTTTTAGACATAGCCTACCCGTGTGTTCATATTTTTTTTGCTAACCTCTTTTGGGCCCGTATTGATAGCCATAATTTCTTTCATACCCGCATCTTCGCACCTTTGCCCTTTGAAACCTTGGCTATCATAACATTTCTTTTTCTTCTTCCATCCCTTTATGCATGTTGCTCGAATTATCTGTGTCTTTAATTCTAGTCTCATATGAGTTGGACTTTGGTTCTTCTAAACAGGCACTACACAGGGAGCATGTGTCGATTCTGGAGAAGTATTGTTCATAAGGAAAAAAATCACAAAGAGAAAAAATGGGGGCAATAAAGAGAGAGTTCCTTTATCATGCAAATTGGTTGTCCCTATTTTTTAAAAAAAAAAAACAAAACAAAACTCCACAAACAGCTTGAAAAAAAAAAATAGAAGAGAGTTCATTCGGCTAGATGATAAAGCACAAGTTTTTCTTTTGAGCACTTGCTTCTCTTGTTTTTTCCCTTTTTCCCATTTCTTGTTAACCTTTAACCAAGCCCCGTTACAACCTTAACAAGTCCTTTTGATCCTTTTCGATTAGTGTCCTTGTCATTAGTGGAGATCGAAGAGTAAACCTGCTTATTTGACCTTGTTTCTTTCTTTAATAAAATGCCAAGACTAACCTACTTTTTTCAGCAAAATTAAGGCAGACGGAGAACGGTCCAAATGGTGTCATGGCCCAGTTAGGTGGAATTTGGTTCGATTGGGATTATCCTTTTTAGGTTCTTTGCGAGTCTAGGAATCTTGACATCTTGGGGTATTTTTGAAGGGTTTTTCCGTGAATTTGAGATTTCGATTTTTGGCTAGCCTGTTGAGTGATTTTTCCTTTTCTTCATTGTTTTCATGTTATTTGCTTGGGGACAAGCAAAAGCTTAAGTTTTGGGGCGTGATGTGTGCATATTTTACACACATTTTGGGATTTAATTTGTGACATTTTAGTTGTTTTTAGTATTTATTTATTTATTTTTTTAGCCTTTATTTAGTTTATTTTTAATTATTTTCTTTCCTAGTGTGTAAGGACCTTTTCGCAGGAAATCAAGAATTCTGGACTTGTTTGGATGAAAACAAGAAAAGTGTGGGCTTGCTTGGAGTTGTCTACAAGGAGCAGGATTGGAACCATGAATGGGACAAGAATTATTCAAGAGTGGTTCATGCACACGTGGTCATCCTTGTAAAAGGGAAGGAAGTTAAATCCAAAATCACACAAGACCAAGTCTTGGCCACATGTTGCATCAGTTGGCGCATGAAATGGTCTTTGACCAAGTTATTTCCATGATTCAAGCATGCAAATTCAGCCACAAACTTGGCCCCCTTCCCCCACTATAAAATGACGCGGGACCCGAAGCCAAAAGGGGGAAGACTTTGAGTTGGGGAGTAGAGCCCTGCAGCGCATCAATCACTTCCAATTTTTTTTTTTTGCAGCTCGTCATACTCATCCTTAGGCTTAGTTTTATAGTTATTTTATTTCCTTTGTAAAGCAAACACTTTTCTTTAGTTTACTAGATTAGTTTGAGCTGGGCATTTCTTTGGGAAGGGTTCGTCATCTGTTCAAGGTTGGTCTTTTAATTTTGTAATTTATTTCTTCACTTGAATAACAATGATGAATTATTTCCAAATAATTATCTCTTCTCAAATTATGTCTAGCTAAATTTGCTATCTAGGATTTAGGGGATGATCTTGTCAAATATTTTCATGCAAACTTAATTAAATATTGTGTCTCTAAATTAATTCTTCTTTGATTCGGTCTTTGACGCTTAATTAAGTTAGTTGTTTGGCCACCAATTAGCTTAAATTTATAATAGGAAATTGTTAAGTGACAGCGTCAATTCCCTATAGAAAACTTAGACCGGGCTTTAGGGACCGACCTCGGGAGAGGCGTGCTTCCTATTGGAGACTTAGAAGGTAAGAACTTAAAGCTCTTAATTTATTTCAACACTGGCAGAATGGATAGTGGAGATAAGTTAGGAAGGGGTTTTACGGCTTACGGAAGTAGGGTATTGATCTAATTGAGTTTACTGGTTCTTTCGAAGAAGAGTAATTTTAAGATTTAATATTAGATCCACACAGGCAGGTCATGTGGTGACAGAACACGGCTTGGTTGTGTTGTACTTAAATTGCATAGAAATATTGGCAAGGGATTCCCCAAAGTCCTAGGTGTTTTTATCTATTGTGATCTCGTTCACTACCACTTTTTGCTGTTTATTTGTTTATTTATTTGCACCACTCAATTGACTCCTCTTCGAGGATTTATTTTCTAGATAATCGCGTATCACATTGTTAATAGTACTTAGCAAAGATCCCTGTGAGACGACCTTGGTACTACAACACCCTGTATACTTACAGGAGGCTATCAATTAAATTTGGCAAAGGAAGTTGAGGTAGGAACCCTGGAAGTATGCTCAGATTTTCAATTGGTAGTCTCTCAGATAGAAAGAACTTTCGGGGTTATAGACACGAAATTGGCAAAATATTTGACAAGGGTCCGTGAGGTGATGAATAAAATGGCTGAAAAGGGTTGAAGGTTACGGTTAAACATGTCTGTCGGGCGGAAAACCATCGTGTAGATGCCCTGTAAAAGATGCTCATGCAGCAGAAGTTGGAATAGCCTCCATAAGTGTTAGTCAAGAAGCTGGATAAATCCTCGGTGGATGCAGAGGTGGCAGTCATGGTGATTGAGGGGCTAAGCTCTTGGATGGACCCATTCATTCATTATTTGACAAAGGGAGAACTCTCGGAAGATCCCACGGCATCCAGACAATTATTTCATAAGGTGGGAAATTTTGCTTGGGATGGAAAATATTTATACCGAAGAGGGTTCAACAGTCCCCTCCTAAGATTCCTGACAAAAGAGGAGGGGCTACAAGTGCTATCAGAGATCCATCAAGGTCTGTGCGGTATGTATGTCGGGGCTAAATCTCTGGCGAGAAGGGTGCTGAGGAGTGTGTATTATTGGCCTACGGTAACAAAGAAAGCTGAAAAGTTGGTGAAAAACTGTGTTCCTTGCCAAGCCCATGGCAGGATACCCAGGTGCCCTCCAACGGAAATATGTCACATTGAATCACCTTGGCCTTTTGCGTGATGGGGGATGGACATTTTGGATCCTTTCCCGTCTGCAAAAGGAAGGAGGAGGTATGCTCTAGTAGCTATAGACTACTACACCAAGTGGATAGAGGCAGTGGCCTTAGAGAAAACAACGGCCAAAAAGGTCATGTCTTTCTTGAAGGGAAATATCTTCAGCAGGTTTGGAGTACCCTATACCATCATAACCGACAATGGACCCCAGTTCGACAGTAGAGAGCTGAGAGGTTTTTGTGCAGAGGCAGGGGTGGAGCTCAGATTCTCTTTTGTCAACCATCCTCAAACAAATGGGCAAACTGAGGTAGCCAACCGAATAATTTTGGAAGGCATCAAAAAGAAAATCGGGAAGGGAAAGGGAAGCTGGGCAGATAGAATAAAGGAGGTTCTGTGGGCATACTGGATAACTGAGAGATCCACCACCAGAGAGACTCCCTATAGGATGGTATATGGCATGAAAGTTGTAATGCCTGTGGAAATGAGGTTCAGGACTGCAAGGACGCATGGGTTTGATCAGGGTCTCAACGAGGAATCAATAGGCCTAGAGCTCAATCTACTTGAGGAGGTCAGGGAATAAGCCCATCAGGGGGCCATGGTGCACAAAATGAAAGCGGAAAGATTCCACAACCGGAGAGTGAGGTCCAGAACCTTCAGGGTCGGAGACTATGTTCTACGCAAATTAGAGGCCACTTCACAAGCATCCAAAATGGGAAAGCTTGACCTTAAGTAGGATGAGCCTTTCAGGGTTGCCAGGGTGCTTTTTGCAGGATCTTACTGTTAGTAATATGCCCAAAAGCCAATCATGGATGTTTATTTATAGTCATGTACATACACTTTAAGGTTATTCCAATAAGTATCGTTTATGAGATAAACGCTTGCACATACTTATAACCCTAGTATATATATATATTTGATATGTATATTCTTAAATGTCCCTAGTCGGTTATTATCACGGATGGGTTGTAATAATAAGTTAAGACTAGCGTATGTTGAGAATTTATATGTGATATGAATTCTACATACGGGTACAAGTTGGAGAACTTGTGGACTGGACCGACCCACATAAGAACGCTACATCGAACGTTATATGTTTGTCGATAGCGTTACTTACCGATGTGTTGTCCTTTGACCTGAGATCGTCAAGGTATCCAACATATGAATCATGTACTCTGATATTATTCCTAGTCACCCGTAACTGGGTGGACATAAGGGTAATCATTGGGTATGTGCCGAGTATGTAGTGGGTTTTGATTGATCAAGAGGGGATTCGTCCAACCCATATAACGGGTATATTATCGAATGGTTTCTTGATAGAGTTGAACTGTAAATGCACGGCCGTGCTCGGATTATGATATGGTGATATCATAGGTATCCGTTTTACACAGTTAACTCGAGGATCACGAAACCGAGATTAAACATATACGAGATTGACATATTCCATGTCTCGGTTTAATCTTTATAATGGGACGAAGGGACGATGACATACTTACGAGGCATAGAGAATCAGTACTGATCTTGTCGTTCGGGTAGCAATGATGTGTTGCTAGACGCCGCTCTTTGTTTATGATTGTAAAATGGGATTTTACAATTATTGCCGAACGTTACAAGTGCCTACAGGGTCACACACATAGAGCCGTTGATTCGAGCAAGTGGTTGAACCGTGGTTGGACCAGGGTCATTTTTAGGTGGTTGGTTTGCATTATTGAGCACCTTTAGTGCCACTTTAGGTGCTGTGCATGATGATAAGGTACGGTGCATAGATTATTATGTGATGACATAATTTAGTGGGAGGTAGGCCAAATATGTTGGCCACCATTGTCTCCTTTAACCTTATGCATCATGTGAGTGGGTGTAGTGTGTGTGTGAGTAGTGATCAGTTTTCAGACCCCTTTGAGGCTGCACATCACGTTTTTGACAGACACAAGAAGCTCAAGAGAGTCTTGAGTACACTTACACACTTCCTCTTCTTCTTCTTTGTAAAAGAGAGAAGAAAGAACACCAACAAAGACCACTAGCTATGGATGTATGGTTTAAGTGATTAGATCACTTCCTCTTCATCTTGGCATACTCTGGTTTTGTTCTTGAGAAGAGTTCTTGAGAACTTGAGAGAGCATACACACATAGCAGGTCTTCTTCTTGCTCTAACTGATTCGTTTCAGCCTTCGTCTTGGTCTAGATGATTCGTTCCAGCAGTTGGGTGAAAGACCTCAACCGAACAAGGTATGAAATTTTGTTATACGGTTTATATGCTTCACATGTGGTTCTTGGCTAAGTTTCCTTTGCTTCCGCTGCATCTTTTGCTTGTATATGATTGTCATATAGTCTAGGGAAACTTACACTTATCACTTGGAAGGGAAAAACGGAAAATTACTGCCCCACGCTTGGAACTCTCAAAACCTGAAGTTATTCCATATGCCGGATAGAGAGTAGGCCTGAGGGGCTGGGAAATGAAGAAGATGGCTTGAAGCCAATCTATAAAACTTAAGGCAGAAAGCCACAAGTATGTTTAGCAAATACAAAATTATCAATGAAATTTCATTTTACTCATATTTTGCACGGCATCCATTTTATTTTTTATCATCATTCATGCATCCTTTCATATAGGAAACTTAGAGTTTAGATAGGAGAGTCTCGCATAACAAAAGCCCATAAAGAAAAGGCTCATATGGCGACCAACAAAACAAAACTGGCCCATGAGGTGGCCGAGACCAATGTTCTATAAAAACTAATAAGTCCTTCAGCAGGAAAGGGCAAGGCAAGACCCAAAACGAACCCTGAGCGATTGGGCCGCTGAGGGAACGACCCATGAGGTGGTCAAAGGTTATAGCTCTTAAACGAAAGAAAAAGAAAAGAAATTTGGGAAGTGAATGGAAAGTATGGCCAGAGGCCTTACATTAAAACAAGTTCAAGGAAGGGTATAATACAAAGAAAACATTAAAAGTTCGCAAAAGGGAAGTAATAGAGGACCCCACAGAGAGGGATACAAAGGACCCATGAGTACTAGAGAATCCTAAGCCTCCTCAGAGGGATTGGGGGTGCCTACAGGTGCAGAATCGTTTGTCTTCAGGGCCTTGTCAGCAGGGTCCAGATCGATCACCGCATCCTTCGCCTCTCGAGTTAGAAGCGGCAGCTTCTTGAGTAGTGAGAGAGGATTACTGATGGAGCGGACCCTCTTGGAGATCGCTGAGGGCCTCGTCCTCGTCATCGCCATCCACGAACTCTAGAAGGTCAGAAGGCGGTCCTGGGTAGGGGTGAGCAATCGTTCGGTTTGGCACATACCGTGCCGATGAGGGATCGGTATGCCTTTTCCGACAGCTTAATATTCTGACCGATGTCGCACCGTTAAGGGAGTTATGCCGATTGGCATGATGCCGATTGATACCGACCTCGGTACGGTCGGCAATCGGTACTGCCAAATCATCATCCCCACACTCAGTAAAACACAAAAAAGACCCAGTAACCCACCACAATAGCAACAATTTAACAAGAATGGGAGGAGATGGAGGAGACGCAAAAGAAGACTAAGGGAAGAGACGAAGGAGGCGTGAGAGTCGCCCAGTCTTGCTCCTCCTTGTTGTCCGTCAATCGGTCGACTTCAACCAAACCACACAATCCCAGTCTTGCTCCTCCTTGTTACAGAAATTAAATGTCTTGGGTTTGTTAGAGGAGGGGTAGTAGAGGCAGTGGGGGAGGCGATGGGGGAGGAGGAAGGGGCAGCGCGGGGAAGAGGGGATTCAATAGACGACATGGTGTTGGTCCCCGCCGGATCTGTGTTGATTCAATAGATGGGAAAAAAGAAAGAGAGGAAAAAAGAGAGGGAGGGAGGGAAGAGGGGAGTGTGTGGGCGCGGCGGAGGAAGTTTGAGAGAGAAGGAGAGGGTGGAGTGAATTAGGATTTAGGGTTAGTGATTTTAGGATATTATTTTCTGTTTATGGACTTGGGTTGGGTGCGTTGCCGGGGAAATTGGTTTGGTTGGGTAGGAAATTTGGGTTGGGTTGGGTGGGTGTGTGTTGGGTCGGGCGGTATCGGCCTGTGCCGAATACCGACGGTTCGAACCCCAGCCGACCGACTCATGAGGGGGTTTAGTTCGACACGGTATAGGAATGTGGGGTGGCTCGTAGACTTACCCATTTTTCGAGCCGATACCGTCGGTTTAACCTCGGTATCGGCTCGGCTCGATCGGCACGGTTATTCTGCTCAGCCCTAGTCCTGGGTGAAGGACGAGAAGCTCAAGATAGCTGGCATCATCCTCTGGGTGTTTCTCAGAAACCTGCCGGCGATGCAAATGAGTGATCCTTTCCACATATCCAGGGAGCTGTTAGACGAAGTCGTCCATGTCCCTTTTCAGGGTCGTATTCTTTTCACAAAGAGAGGACAATTGAGAATCATAGGTCTTGCGAAGCGCCTTCAGCTCCTTCCATGCACCATCCAGCTCAGACTTGTACTTCCTCATCTCAGAGGAAGCAAAAGTCAAGTCCTTGGTGCACTTTTCGTAACTTTCCTTCTCCAATTTGAGGGACTTGGCAAGCTTTGAACTCTCAGCTTCGGCGGCCTGCTTTTGATAGTACAGGTCCTAGTTGTAAGTGGCGATGGAGTTTGCCATGAAGAGCCCGTGAAAAGAAAACAGAAGAAAGTTTTGAAGAGGAGAAGTATAAAAATAAGCAAAGGAATGAGAATTCCAACCTGAGCAGTGGCAATGTAATCAGGGAACAAGTTAGGCATATTGTCCTTGTATTTGGCGCGGGGGTCAGGACAGCCTTCAAAGACCCTCTCGCAGAAGGCTGAAAGGGCGTGCTCAGGATAACCCTCGTTAGCAGGACCCTCCATGACTCTAACCAAAGAAGGAAAATCCAACTTCTTAATGAAATCAACAGAGGCGAGCTTCGATAAAAGGGTTACAGAAGCTTTCCTGGCCAGAGATGGACCCTCTTGATGAGAAGCCGAGGATGAATCCCCTTTTTCCGGGCTGGAAGATGGAGAGGAAAAGGCCTTGCAAAGGTTGGACTTAGAACTTGAGCGCTTGCCTCCCAGGGATACTGGTTTCGCAACCGAACCCTTCTTAAGGCTGCTACGGGTAACCATAGATCCAGAAGGAGGGATCCTAGGGGCCTTGGAGGTGCCGAGAGATTTCTCCAACATGATTTGGAGACGAGACGAACCAGAGACCGTCTTATGGCCGGTGGGACCCTCGTCGGCCTCATAAGAACGACGAGACTTCTCACGATCGGAAGCAAGGTCAGAAGAGGTAGGAGATCTTGAACGCTTATCGCTGGCCATCTCAGAATCCGACTCTTCTTCTTCTTCTTGTTCAAGAATAGGGGGAGGAGGTTTGGGCCTCTGAAGAACTGAAGAAATAAAAATAATAAGGAAAGGGTCAAGGCGCTGAAAACATAGAGAGAGGGAAGATAAAGAAAAAAGCAAAAGAAAAGAAATGAACCTCCGGAGCCCAAAATGGCTTCAGCAAATATACCCCGAGCTTCTGCGAGCTTCCGAGGGCAATGAAGGGTAAAATTGCCCCTAAGGGTTGCATAGCATCCCCCCTCTTCAAGAGAAAGAGGACCAAACTGAGTGAATTCAGGGTCGAAAGGGGTGATTCTATTTGGAAACCCTAGATGCTCCTCTACAGAACCTAAGTTGACCTGAATCTTGAGGACACCTCTCTTGAAGGGTTTTTAATTTTTTGGAATGTTTAAGAGATGGCCAAGATTGGAACGCCTACAGACATAAATCAGTTCTGATGCACCCACTCTTTTCTTGAGATTTTTAATTTGGAAGAACCTAAAAAAGACTGGGAGAGACGACCTAACAAAGCGGATACGACACCACTCTTCAAAGGTAGCAATAAAGACCCACGAAAGGGGTTGAAGTTGGATTGGAGAAAGATTCAAGGTACACAGAAACTCAACAAGGAATCTAGAAAAGGGAAGGGTCACACCTGCTTCTATGACGACCGTAAACATGAAGAACTGATTTGGGGGAGGAACGGTTTGGTAAGACTCACCGTTAGAGAGAGAACCTAAGGAGTAATATCGACGATACTGCCTTTGAGGGATTAATTTCTCGCCTAGAGCCGTGAGTTGAGACTTGTTTAAAGGAAGAGCACGGGGGGAACCCATGGTGAGGAGAAAAGGAGAAAAGGAAAGGAAGATACTCAGAAATTAGACAGAGCTTCAATGGAGGAACCAACCGAGGAATGAAGAGCAACAGAGACCAAGAAATGTGAGAGAAAGGAAAAGAAAGTTGGAGAAAAAGAGATGAAGTAGATAGAAGAAAAAGAAATAAATAAGGGAGAGAGTGAAGTTACCTACAGAAATCGCTAGAAACCGCCACTCGTGGGAAAGGACATGCGATGCACAGAACACGAAGAGATGATTGATGGCACACTCTCTCTCCCAGTCCGCAAAACATACCCGAGAAATAGGCAAAGAAACCGTCAACTGACGAGTTAATTCAAAATTCAAAAGATAAGAGATCCTCGGCACGTGTGGGAGCCAAATAAATAGGGTAGAGTGTGAATACCCGACCCAAAATCACTTAGGCCTATTCACCTATTCCTTACACCTTCTTCATAATCGTCACCCAACATCTTTGGAGTCGCCACCTAAGTTTTATTGAAGGACAAAACTCGGGAAAAACCTTCATATGACTCCGTTTAGGCAACTAGATAACGAACCAAAGATGCTGGACCCGGAGATTCGTCATGGATGGGAAGGTGTTAGGCACCCATCCATGTTGGGGTGTAACCTTGTACAATTGAAGGATTTCGTATGTCTTGTGCAGGTGTGAACAACAAAACACATAATAACTAAAACTAAAAAAAGAAAGGGGAGAAGAAGAAGACTGGGCTTAAGTTTCCACCACTAGAAACCACCTACGTACCCCGGCGACCGGGTTCAAAGCCCACGTAGTTCTAGACATGGCATCACAATAGTCACATCGTCATAAAGATCAACATCTCAGAATCAATCGGTCAAGCAAAAAGGGATTAGGATTACCTCTTGCAGCCCTCCTCTAGCTCCTTGGTTTGGGTTGTGTCTTCCACACAATTTCCTCCAACTCCTTAACTCAATCTTGGAGTTCTTTTTGATCTACCTCTTGCTGCCTTCAATGGTTGGTATTACCCATGAAATTCCACCAGAGTTTTTCCTATAGAACTATTTCTTAAGCTTGGAGAAGTAGAGTTTCTCCAAGCTCCAAAGCTTATGAAGAGTGTGTGTGTAATAGAATGTGTGTCCTTTGAAATGTGAGAGGGGGGTCCTATTTATAGTATTCTAGGTAGCCTAGGGGCATGGACCAGCTTAATGATCAAGGTAATGGCAAAAAATCTAGGCCAAAACTGAGTAGAATCAAATTAGGAGCGAAATTGGGGACAAAAACGCGTTCTGGGTAATCCCTAGACAACCGCCCGCGCCTGCGCGTTACACCCGTTCTTTCCTTTTTCGATCTCGATTCTCCCCTAATTTCTCCCTGATTGATCCTACCGCATAATTAACCCTTAGACTGCCCAGAATCCTCTACTTTCTTGATTATTACTCCTCTCAATCGTTTCCTAATTGATTCATCTCAATCGCCTCCTAATTGATTGATTACACATTGATTCCCCATTTTAAGCTAAAATCATACCAAAACCACTCTTACTATTAAGGAATGATTTAACTCTAATTTTTCACGAAAATTAGGGTTAAATTTGTTTGTAAGAAAGGTATTGAAGGGTTGTGCAACTCTGGAAAAAGTCCATATTTCACTAATTTGGACCCTTACATTTATCTTTAACCCAAGAATAAATCATCTCAATATAATTGGGTTTAAAGAATAAACAAACAAGCCCAAGCTAATGAATTAAAATGTATTTTTAGCAATTCAATCCTTATCATATGTTTTTATTCTATGATTAAATCATCTTACTAATCCTAGGGTGTAAGCACGTAAAGGCCTCAATTACTATAATGCATGAATTCTACTAAAAATAAACTTCATCCACACTTCAACCCAAGAATAACTCATTTTGCTAATCTTATGGTTCAAACATGTCTACAGCCTAATTTAATAGAATTTTCATGGGTCAAATTTGGGTGTTCACAGATGCCCCTCGTTGGTGAGTCCTTAAAACTAAGAACGATGCAATACAAGAAAGGAACAACCAAATTTGAATAATGGATGTGATTATTGTGGACCAAAGGCTGGAGCATCACATGCTCCACCTCGAGAATCATCTTATCTCGAGGTTTGTGATAGAACCATCACATCTATCAGGGTCTTGGGACTCATCTCATCCCAAGAGTTACCGGGAATCATCTCATCTCGGGGTTTTAGGACCCGTCAGGTCCTAAGGGCTACCGGGAATCATCTCATCCTGGGGGCTTATCTCATCTTCGTCATCTCGGTGCTCCTCCACGTCGGGACATTGTCCCTGGGATATCTATCCCTCAACTTCTTCATCAACTCTATCCTAAGGGTTGCTGCCCCTGGCAACTCTCATCGGTTCTACTTCTATCTTAGGGGTATCTCTCCCTGGCAACTCTCATCAGCTCTACTTTTGTCTTAGGGGCATCTGCCCCTGGCAACTCTCATCGGCTCTACTTCTGTCTTAGGGTTATTTGCCCCTGGCAATTCTTATCGGCTCTACTTCTATCTTAGGGGTATCTGCTTCTGGCAATTCTCATCGATTCTACTTCTATCTTAGAGGTATCTGCCCCTGGCAACCTCAGGTCTCAACTAGTCTAGGTCAAGTGTGTTTATGGATCCCTTGGTTCTTCTTCTACTCAGAGAGCCTCAACTCAAAACAATCATTTAAAGAATAGGCTTATTAGGTTTTCAAAAGATTTATCATTCCAAAGCAAAGCATACGTCTAACACATCGCAGGCATATCATAGCACATATCATTGCAAATTCAAGCAAAAGAACAAAAAATGCCCCTAGATGTACATGTTTACCTCTCTTTTATATTCTCTTTTTCCTCTTCTTTTCCCCTCCCTCTTAATTTTTTCAAATTTTTTCGGAATTTTTCTTCGGATGAACAGTGCCGGCTGGGCGGTTATAGGGAGGAATGACCGCCACCTCTTGGCGGTCTTCTCTGGATGACCGCCAGACGTGGCGGTCTTCTCGTCATGACCGCACCCGCCAGCGGTCATAGCTCTTGGGCCTCTCTCTTTTTTTTTCTTTTTTTTTTTTGGTTTTTGGGTCTGGGCTTTAGGGTTTGTGCGAATTCCATCGACCTCAAATCATTATAAATAAAACCATAGGTATCCAAGCACATCTAACGCAAATATGAGTGAAGATTTTCATGCCAAGGTGTTCCAATGGATGGAGAGCATCTCCCAAACACGTCGTTTTAACCTCAAGCCAACTGGACTATGTGCTTTGTTCAACTTGGCCAACGTGAAGATTGATGAGGGCTTAATTCGTGCTGCTGCTATGTTCTGGGATCGCGATCATCACGTGTTCCGCTTTGGTCCCTCCATGGCAGAACTTTGTCCTACGGTAGATGAATTTGGCGCACTTCTGGAGGTCCAAATAGGGAAGGACATTGCCATGATCTCTCCTACTGCGATAGCTGAGCTGGAGGTTAGTTCCTTTCTATCCCTTGATGGCAACCAACTGAAATACTTGCTGGGCAAAGGAGAATTCATGTACTTATCCCCCTTAGTTGATCAATACTTTGTTAGCACTGCATTGCGTGGATATCTAGAATGCAGCCCTTCTTGGAAAAGCAAACACGACCATGCCCTAGCTTTGGTAATGGTAAGCGAATTCTTGTTAGTCACCCGTTCCGGCGCGTGCCCCCTTAGTGTTGGCGCCTTGGTGGCTAAGCTCTTTAACAGCTGCAATGTGGTGCCCTCCGTCTTGAGTGAGAATCTTATTTGCTTGGATACTCTGCTTCAAATCCTGGCAAACCTTTGACTGGTTCTCCCCTCCTTCTCCAGGTATCATCCTCATTCTCTTCTGACTTTTAAGGTTGCGTTCATTCTCCCTCAATTTTGTGTAAAACTTGCAGACTTGTTTCTCTTTCAGATGTGGTTATACGACCATCACCAATTGATCGTGCCCCCAAAGTCTGGTTGGTATACCCCCGTGGATTATCATGAGCGAAACCTCGTCGTTGTTATTCCCTCTACCAAAGACTGGGTGCTTTTTATGAAGAATATGGTTGACAGCTGAATCTTGTGGTATTGCCCTTGGTTTTACATACAAGAAGTCGTCTTTCGTTTTCCTGGTCAAAAGGTGGTGATTCTCCTAGGGGTTTATCGTTCTACTCAATATTATCCGGCTAGGATAGCTAGACAGTTCAACCATGCTCAATTTACTCCTTCGCCTTCATGTTCTCCTCTCGGACATGTTAATGGACGACCGGACCATATAGCTCATGCACGGATATTGGAGTCAACCCATAAGGGTTAAAGTTCTCAATCCAAAGACCCCCTATTCCGAGGGACATCAACAATGGTTGAAGAAGTGTATGGGTTATTCTGAATGGATCCTTTTAGGTTATACGAACCAATTCTCAGGATCAAATATCTGCTCAGAGCCCGAATTCCCCAGTGATAATTAAGAAGAAGCTTAAGCATATTGGGTGTTTTGCTAGGATAAATTTTATAACATGTGTAATGCATGCAAAAATAAACGAGTGAATGAACTCAATTTTTCTTTCTTGTCAACCTTTAAACTTTTATTAATAAAAATGGGCCGGACCCCAAATTAAGCTTATTACAAATCCATGGCTCATCTTATTTTTCTTTCTTTTCCTGAGCACAGGAAATCGGGTCTATATATAGTATTTCTTCAACTGGTCCAGATTAACTGGCTCTCGAAACTCATTCCCATCCAAGTCTCTAATCTTCGTTGCACCTCTTGACATGATTTCTTTGATGATGTAAGGCCCAATCCATTTAGCCTTAAATTTGCCCTAGGGTCATGTATGGGTTGTCTTACTTCCTTCAATACCATATCTTCTTTCTTCAATCCTTTCTCTTGAACTCGCTTATTGAAAGATCGAGCTATTCTCCTTTGGTACCCTTGCACATGGTATAAGGCTGATAATCCTCTTTCATCAAGTAACACTAACTGATCAAGTCTTTCTTGTACCCGTCTGCCTCAGGAAGCTCACTCTCCCGAGCCACTCTTAAAGAATGCACTTCCAGTTCTATTCGCCAACTGTGAATACCCGACCCAAAATCACTTGGGCCTATTCACCTATTCCTTACACCTTCTTCATAACCGTCATCCAACATCTTTGTAGCCGCCACCCAAGTTTTATTAAAGGACAAAACTCAGGAAAAACCTTCACATGACTCCGTTTAGGAAACTAGATAACGAACCAAAGATGCTGGACCCGGGGATTCGTCATGGATGGGAAGGTGTTAGGCACCCATCCATGTTGGGGTGTAACCTTGTGCAATTGCAGGATTTTGTATACCTTTTGTAAGTGTGCAAGTGTGAACAACAAAACACATAATAACTGAAACTAAAAAAAGAAAGGGGAGAAGAAGAAGATTGGGCTTGAGTTTCCACCACTAGAAACCACCTACGTACCCCAGCGACCGGGTTCAAAGCCCACGTAGTTCTTGGCATGGCATCACAACAGTCACATCGTCATAAACATCAACATCTCAGAAGCAATAGGTCAAGCAAAAAGGGATTAGGATTACCTCTTGTAGCCCTCCTCTAGCTCCTTGGTTTGGGTTGTGTCTTCCACACAATTTCCTCCCACTCCTTAACTCAATCTTGGAGTTCTTCTTGATCTACCTTTTGCTGCGTTCAATGGTTGGTATTACCCACAAAATTCCACCAGAGAAATGCCTATAGAACTATTTCTTAAGCTTAGAGAAGGAGTGTTTCTCCAAGCTCCAAAGTGTATGAAGAGTGTGTGTGTAATAGAATGTGTATCCCTTGAAATATGAGAGGGGGGGTCCGATTTATGGTGTTTTGGGTAGCCTAGGGGCGTGGACCAGCTTAATGATCAAGGTAATGGCCAAAAATTTGGGCCAAAATCGAGTAGAATCAAATTAGGAGTGAAATCAGAAAAAAAAATGCGTTCTGGGTGCATATGACCGCCATGGTCGGCGGTCATCCTTTTGATGACAGCCAGGCCGGACGGTCATGGAAGGAAGACTGCCCAGACCTGGCGGTCATCCCGAGATGACAGCCCGCGCCTCGCGTTACACCCGTTCTTTCCTTTTCTGATCTCGATTCTCCCCTAAATTTCTCCCTGAATGATCCTACTGCGTAATTAACCCTTAGACTGCCCAGAATCCTCTGCTTTCTTGATTATTACTCCTCTCAGTCGTCTCCTAATTGATTGATTACACATTGATGCCCCATTTTAAGCTAAAATCATACCAAAACTACTCTTACTATTAAGGAATGATTTAACTATGATTTTCCACGAAAATTAGGGTTTAAATTTGTCTGTAAGCAAGGTGTTGATGGGCTGTGCAACTCTGGAAAAAGTCCATATTTCATTAATTTGGACCCTTACATTTATCTTTAACCCAAGAATAAATCATCTCAATATAATTAGGTTTAAAGAATAAACAAACAAGCCCAAGCTAATGAATTAAAATGCATTTTTAGCAATTTAATCCTTATCATATGTTTTTATCCTATGATTAAATCATCTTATTAATCCTAGGGTCCAAGCGCGTAAAGGTCTCAATTACTATAATGCATGAATTCTACTAAAAATAAACTTCATCCACACTTCAACCCAAGACTAACTCATCTTGCTAATCTTATGGTTCAAATATGTCTAAAGCCTAATTTAATAGAATTTTCATTGGTCAAATTTGGGTGTTCAAAAATTTAATAGAAACCAATAAACCTTAGGAGAAGGCCCGTGCGGAGAATTGGAGTGGGAAAGAGGTCAGCCAGCTGGAGGATAAACGAGAGGACCAAGAGATGCGGGGAGGCCGTGGATGACGACGGATCTGGCGTCTCAACAGGCATAGGATCCCCGGCACGTGTGGGAGCCAAATAAATAGGGTAGAGATAGGAAAAAAACCATAGATCTCAGCATAGTAACCCATTATATAATGTCTTTCCTCTGGTCTTCTTCCTTTTATTCCTTTCTCAAAGAGTAATAAGAACTTAGACTTTTCAACACTGAGTTGGATCCTTGTTGGCTTTCCCCTTTGATTTTTTTTTTCGTTCATATCATTGGCACCGTCTGTGGGAAGCCAACGAAAAGCTTGATTATGCCACCATGACTGCAATTAGGAAGCTTGAGTGGGAGAGTGACGATGAAGAGGCTGAGCCCTCGGCGACCTTTCACTCTCCCTACGATTTCACGGCTTTGGATCGCTAGAGGGAGTAGATAGTGAGAGCCAGTGGGCGGAAAGCTATGGAGAACCAGGAGTATGAGGCTATGATGACTCAGTTCCATGAGGCTATTTTGAGCCTGCAGTACCTCAAGAAGGCCAGGTTAATCGGAAGCCCGGGAGATCCAAAGGCAAAGCTAGCCTCGTCCAGTAAAGGGAAGGAGTTGGAGCTTGAAGATGAGCTAGATCTGCATCAGGTAGAGAGGAGCTCCAGGAGAAAACATGAAAAGGGTGTGGAAGACACCCTAAGGGAGAAGATTGTGGGAGAAAGGAGCCACCTTGGGGGTCTATAAGTGCTCTTTGAGGGTACCCGAGGCGAAAGGTCTCAGCTTAGAGGCCTAGTAGACATGGAGACGGAGTTTGAGCCAGCTCAAAGCAAGAGGAGATAATGAAGTAACCAAAATGATGAAACCAGATAGCTGGAGAGAGAAGCTCATAGAGAAAGAAATAACCCCAAGGTGAGGGAAACCAGATCTACACCTACCAGGAATGTACAGGGACAAAGGGCCCGCCTTGAGGGGGCAGAGAGAGCAGATCTAAAATCAGATGAGGTCCGAGGTGAAAGGGGCTATCGAGAGACCAAGAGGGTCGAGGAAGAGACATAGGAGAGAGAGATCTCGGAGGAAATGAGATATCTTGGAAGCGAGAAGCCCTGACACCATTGAGTCCGGGGCTAACGGCTCGGCGGCTCTCTAAAGAGTTCAAAATGCCAGCCCTGGACCTCTACGAGGGAGAAACGGACCCTTTGAGGCATGTGGCACAGGTAAAGATCACAGTAGGGGCACAGACCAGTGAAGATGACTTCTTATGCAGAATGATGGCGCTATCCCTGAGGGGGAATGGGCAGGATTGGTATGATAGCCTCCCTAAGGGTTCCTTCACCTCCTTTGCAGATCTCTCGGGTAGATTGGTGGACCGATTTCATGCCAGCGCCCCACCATAGCATGAGTCGGCCTACCTCTACTTTATCAAGCAGGAGGAGGGAGAGAACCTGAGGGCCTATGTGACGAGGTTCAATAGGGAGACTATAAAGGTGAAAGATTGTAATATGGGAATAGTTCTGGAGGCTCTTAAGAAAGGGTGCAGGGTAAAAAAATATGGTGAAGTCTCTCTCGAGGAAACCACCGGAGGATATGGCGCAACTGATCGTGAGGGCGGAGAAGTTTATACGCCAAGATGATGATTATTGGTCGGCTCTGAGAGAGTCCAAAGCCGAAAAGGAGAGAAGGGGAGGTTCTTCGAAAGAACGCTCCGGGAGGTTCCTCTTAGGGATTCTCCTTGCTTTCGCTTCTTCTTTCCTTCTCTTATCTTCCTCTGCCCGTTCAGCAGTAATGCATCTCACAATCATCGGGGTCATTGTCTTGGCCAGTTTAGTCATCCACTCCTTCTCCGAGTTGTACTGTGGACTTGCCATCAACAAACGATTAAACTTCAGGTAAGAATCATACTCTTGCCGGGTTTGTGGGTTGATGAGTGTCATGAACGATGACCAGAGCTTCTCAGAATCGACATGAGCATACCAGTTACCCGTTGGCCCATGTACTATCCTCTCCCCAACCCAAAATCAACCTATTGAACCACAACTATCCACCACTGGCCCATACACCAGTCTTCCCCCAACCCACTTACAACCTTTCGACCCTAACCTGTCGCCCCATGGTCCTCATGCCATCATACCCTCAAACCAAAACATACCAATATCTCAATCGGTGAGCCTAGTTAGATATCCTCTAGCGCCCTACCCTGAACTCCAGCCCACTCAACTATCACAGTTGTCCAGTTTTAACAGCCCTTCCCCTTTTAAACCAATGGCTTTGGAAAGTGGCACTTCTTTCTCATCATGTCCTTCCGAGTTCGTTAATTCGGTATCATCATGGAACAATTCCTGGCCTGTTACTCTTCAAAATTTTAACCAGATTGAATTCCAAAATGTAGTTGATAGACAAGTGACTGCCATCCTTTAAAATATGAAGTTACAAAAAAAAGGAGGGTAAAATATCTCTCGTCAAAGGGAAGTATTTTATCTACGCCTGAGAACTTAGAAGCAATCTCGGATTTGGATATCCGTAGGCAAAACAGTAGAGTGGTTTCAGAGAGTGAATCATCTTCTTCCATCCCAGTTTCTTCTGTGATGAGGAGGTGCAAGAGACGAATAATATCAAGGACAGAGGGGTGGGATAGAACTAATAAAATCCCGGAGACTGATCAATTGGTGAGCAAGATGGTGGACAGAGAGGCTTTTGAATGGGTGCAGTCCCGTGGGACTAATTAATCCTCGTTTTTTCTCTTGTTTCTTTGGTGTTGCTATTCCTTTTTATGTTAAGTATTATTTCCTGGAATGTCAGGGGCATATGTCCTCATCAAGATAGAGGTCTGTGCGTAATCTTATCCAACAAAAGCACACGAAATTTCTTTTCCTTAGTGAAAGCAAATGCTCGACCGTTGACGACGGTGTTAAAGAGTGATTACTTGCTAGAAATTTCTACAATATTCTTGTAAAAAAATCATGATATGTTGTTGTAATCTAGAATGATCTAGTGTAAAATCAAAACCAAAATATCATGATACTTTGAATAAATATTTAGATATTAGTAATAGTTATCTAGAATAATCTATAAAAATATCTAGATATTAATATGAAAAGTTGTGTTTGATGTACCTATAAATAAGCTAAGTGAATGAAAGGATGCAGTAGTTTTCCATTGTCTTCAAAATGTGTATGCTACTCCCTTGTTTCTTTCAATTTTAAACTCCCCTGTTTCTTATAAGCTTCTTTATTTCTTATAAAATTAAACACTCATCTTTACTAACTTAAGTACACCCTCTTCAATATTTCCTTCAACTGGTAGCGGAGCACCCTTGTTCTTAAGGGACCATAAACCCCAAAAACACAATAGCCATAAATTCAGCCTTCCTATAACTTAAAAAAAAAAATCCATCTTCTCAATCTTTCATGATGTCAAGAAATTTTACAGTACCAACACCACATGTGTTCGCAGGTGAAAATTTCCAAACATGGGCTGTGAAGATGAAGGCTTATCTTCAAGCTTATGGCTTGTGGGAGGTTGTTGATGTTGGTGTAAATCCAACTCCACTCTCAGAACAAGCCACTATAAATCAAATCAAGCAACACAATGAAGAAATTGCAAAAGGTTATCAAGCTTTGTCTGCATTTTTTTCGTTGGTGTCCGAAGAAATTTTTACAAGAATTATGGCTTGTCAAATCGCCAAAGAAGCTTGGGATAAGTTGAAGGTGGAGTTTTTGGGAATCCAAAAATCAAGACAGATGCAGGTCCTCAATCTCAGACGTGAATTTGAGTTTTTGAGGATGGAGGAGGCTGAGTCACTCAAAGAATTTTCTGATAGGTTGATGAAAATTGTCAACCAAATCATACTTTTGGGAGAAGATCTTCCAGACAAGAGGGTAGTTGAGAAGGTGTTGGTGAGTCTTTCAGAGAGGTTTGAATCGAAAATCTCCTCATTGGAAGAATCAAAAGACTTGTCTGAAATAACATTGCAAGAGCTTGTTCATTCTTTACAAGCTCAAAAGCAAAGGAGAGCACTCAGGCAAGGAATCCAAGCAGAGGGAGCTATGAATGTTAAACATAAAAACAAGTATCAGTTCAGCACCAACAATCAAAAGCAAGCTGCGGAGAAGAAGGGAAAGCAGAAGAAGTACAATTTTGGTCAGAAAAAACAATTTCCAGCTTGTTCTTTCTGCGAGAAAACTAATCATTCAAAGAATATTGTTGGTTCAAACCTGATGCACATTGCAAAAATTGCAAAAAGACAAGCCACGTTGATAAAGTATGCCAATTTAAGAAGCAGCAGCAGGATCAGCAGGCTCAACGTGTTGAAAACCAACAAGATGAAGCACGAGAAGAACAAGTGTTTATTGCATCATGTTATACAACAGCAAGAAGCAGTGATTGGCTCATTGACAATGGCTGCACACATCACATGACTCACAAGATTGATGCTTTTTCAGACTTGGATGAGTCTTATCTCTCAAAGGTCAAGATTGGGAATGGAGACTACATCGACGTCAAAGGCAAAGGTACTGTCGCAGTTGAGACTCCATCAGGTACCAAATTTATTTCTGAAGTTCTTTATGTTCCCAAGCTTGATCAAAATTTATTGAGTGTGGGCCAATTACTTGAGAAGAATTATTCATTGATATTTAAAGATAATGCATGCACTATATATGATGCTGCAAACAACAAGATATTTTCTGTTGGCATGAAGGATAAAAGTTTCTCACTAAATTTGAGGAACAATAATGCTCATTCATATGCAAGCACAATTGATATGACCTCTCTTTGGCATAAAAGGTTAGGCCATGTCAATTATACTTCCTTGAAAAATCTTCATGCTAAGGAATTAGTGCATAACATGCCTGCTATTGGAGAATGCTCTGATTTTTTTGAGGTCTGTCAACAGGGGAAGCAATCAAAATTGCCATTTCTGGTCAACAATGCCTGGAGAGCCTCAGAAAAATTACAATTAGTCCATACAGATGTTTGTGGACTAATAAAAGTACCTTCTTTGGGAGGCTGCAAGTACTTTATTCTCTTTATAGATGATTTTTCAAGAATGTGTTGGGTTTATTTCTTGAAGCAAAAATCTGAGGTGTTTGAGATATTTCAAAAATTCAAAGCTTTGGTAGAAAATCAGAGTGGCTCCTCTATAAAGGTCCTAGGTCAGATAATAGGACTGAATACACTTCACAAAATTTTAACAAGTTTTGTGAAGATGATGGCATCTCTCATCAGCTCACAGTAAGTTATACTCCTCAACAAATGGAGTTAGTGAAAGAAAAAATAGAACAGTCATGGAGATGACTAGGTGTCTCTTGTTTGAGAAGCAGATGCCTAAGAGCTTTTGGGCAGAGGTAGTGAACACTGCTGTTTATCTTCAAAATAGGCTGCCTACAAAAGCTCAAGACAATAAAACTCCATTTGAGGCTTGGAATGGCTTCAAACCGTCTGTGGAGCACTTGAGGGTATTTGGTTGTGTTTGTTACACACACATACCTGATGTTAAGAGAGACAAGCTGGAGCATAAGGCTGAAGTTGGAATTTTTGTGGGATATAGCTCTGTTTCTAAAGGGTACAGAGTTTATATTCCTAAAACTGAGAAGGTTATTGTTAGTAGAAATGTTAAGTTTGATGAAAATGCATCTTGGAATTGGCAAAATTCCATGGGTGATCATCAATATTCTCAAGTCTTGTCTCAACAAATAAATCAAGATAATGGTGAGCCTCAAGAAGTAGATGAGGAGGAAGAAGAAGAAGAGTCAGTTAGAGGCACTAGAACCCTTGCTGATATATATCAAAGATGTAATGTTGTTGTGCTAGAGCCCACAACTTATGAAGAAGCAAGTAAAATTCCTGGATGGAGAGATGCAATGCAGGAGGAGATGAATATGATAGAAAAGAATCAGACTTGGTGTTTGGTTGATAGGCCAAGTCACAAAAATGTCATTGGAGTTAAATGGGTTTATAGAACCAAGTTGAATGCAGATGGTTCTGTGAATAAGCTGAAGGCTAGGTTGGTTGTGAAGGGCTACTCTCAACAATTTGGAGTAGACTTTACTGAAACCTTTGCTCCAATGGCAAGGCATGATACAATTAGGCTCTTGCTAGCCTTGGCTGCCCAAAAAGGCTGGAAAATCTTCCAATTAGATGTAAAATCAGCCTTTCTTAATGGATTTCTTGATGAAGAAATTTATATTGAGCAGCCTCAAGGTTTCATTGTCAAAGGTTGTGAAGAGAAAGCCTACCTCCTAAAAAAGGCTCTATATGGCCTGAAACAAGCTCCTAGAGCCTGGTACACAAGGATAGATGAGTATCTAATCCAATTAGGTTTTGAAAGGAGCAAAAGTGAAGCCACTCTATATGTGAAAACAATAAAATCTGATTTGTTGATTGTATCTTTGTATGTGGATGACTTGTTAGTCACAGGAAATAATCAAAAGCTTGTGAAGCAATTCAAAATGGAGATTAGTAGAGTATTTGAGATGACTGATTTGGGCGAGATGGCATATTTTCTTGGCATGGAAATATGTCAAACTGAAGGAGGAGTCTTCATAAGCCAGAGGAAGTATGCATTAGATATTCTAAAGAAGTTCAAGATGCTTGATTGCAAGCCTGTCAGTATACCTTTGGCTTTGAATGAGAATTTATGCAAAGAAGATGGTTTTGAAAAAGCCGATGCTTCTCAATACAGAAGTTTGATAGGTTGCCTCCTATACCTCACAGCAACCCGACCAGATATTATGTTTGCTGCTAGCTTACTTTCTAGATTCATGCATACTCCTAGTGAGTTACATTTTAAAGCAGCAAAACGGCTGCTAAGATATATCAAAGGCACTGTTGATTTTGGTGTTTGGTTTCAGCAGAAACAAGAGATCAAGCTTCATGGATTTTCTGATAGCGACTGGGCTGGTTCTCAAGACGATATGAAAAGCACATCAGGGTATTTGTTCACCCTTGGTACTACTGTTTTCTCTTGGAATTCTAGGAAACAAGATATTGTTGCTCAGTCCACTACAGAAGCAGAATATGTATCAGCTGCTGGTGTTGCCAACCAAGCAATTTGGTTGAGAAAAATGTTGCAAGATCTCAAGGAAGATCAAGAAGAAGCTACTGAGATTATGGTAGACAACCAATCCGCAATAGCAATATCTAAAAATCCAGTGTTTCATGGCAGGACAAAGCACATGAAGATCAAGTTTCACTTTATCAGAGAAGTGCAACAAGCTAATGAAGTTAGTCTTGTCCATTGTAATTCTACAGATAATCTAGCTGATATTTTGACAAAAGCATTGCCTAAAGAAAGATTTGAGAAGCTCAGAGATGCTTTGAGAATTTGCAGCAAGAAAACAAGGAGGAGTGTTAAAGAGTGATTACTTGCTAGAAGTTTCTACAATAATCTTGTAAAAAAATCATGATATTTTGTTGTAATCTAGAATGATCTACTGTAAAATCAAAATCAAAATATCATGATACTTTGAATAAATATCTAGATATTAGTAATCGTTATCTAGAATATTCTATAAAAATATCTAGATATTAATATGAAAAGTTGTGTTTGATGTACCTATAAATAAGCTAAGTGAATGAAAGGATGCGGTAGTTTTCCATTGTCTTCAAAACGTGTATGCTACTCCCTTTTTTCTTTCAATTTTAAACTCCCCTGTTTCTTACAAGCTTCCTTGTTTCTTACAAAATTAAACACTCATCCTTACCAACTTAAATACACCCTCTTCAATATTTCCTTCAGACGGCCTATGCAGATCGATCTGGGGTGCTGGGAATATTGAGTATATTTCGGTAGCTGCAACTGGTCTGGCAGGGGGTTTGATGATGATTTGGGACAAAGATTATTTTCAGCTTTCTAAACCAGTCACATCAGATCAATGGATTGTTATGGAAGGAGTCCTAACCAGGCAGGGCTGTCCTGTCACAGTGTGCGGTGTGTATGGCAAACCTCAGGTGGAACTTAGGTTACAGATGTTCCAGCAGTTAAACAAATTTGAAGTCATCTTATCAATCTCCTTGGCTTGTGTTAGGAGATTTCAATGAGACCCTGTCCACAGTGGAGCGCAAAAGCGGTTGGATGAATGTAAGGGGAGCTAGGGCATTCAGGAAGTTTTTGAATGATATGGATTTAATGGAGTTTGAACTAAAGGACAGATTATAAACATGGGGAACCTCAAGTCTGCAAGCCATATCGATCGATTTTTTGCCGATGGAGAATGGTCATTAATGTTTCCACATCTCCATCTGACCTCTGGAAGCAAACAAGGATCCGATCATGTTCCGCTGTTTTTAGTTCAAGAATGTCGGAGGGAGGGTAAGAGGCCATTCCGTTTCAATTATGTTTGGTGGGAGTACCCGGGTTTTTCGGATGTTATTAAAGGAATGTGGGAGGAAAATTGTACTGCTTAACCATGCCGATTTAATTTGATGAGAAAATTGAGTATGTTACGAAGGTTACTTTCCAAGTGGAATAAAGAGTTCTTTGGAAATTTGAATTCTTGCATTGATACCTTGTAGAATGAAATAGATAAGTTGGATAAAGATGCAAATGTAAGGACTCTTTCAGATTCGGAATTGAGCAGAGCACATGAGCTTAAAGTAGACCTTGCCCATAAGTTTAACCAATTAGAATCTCTATGGAGGCAGAAGTCTAGAATGAGATGGTGTCGCCTTGGTGGTCGCAATACCATATATTTTCACCTGGCTTGCAATAGGGGCCGTAAAAATAGGCTGGAAAATATAATGGTGAATGGTCAATTATCCAAGGATTCTGATAAGATCAAAGAGGAGGAGGCAACACAATTTTTTTCTAAGTTGTATTCGTTAGGGAATACTATCAGACCTTCCATTGGCTCGCTAGAATTTAGAAAACTGTCATCTCAGAATGCGTTGGACTTGGAATCTCCTTTTACACTGGAAGAGGTGAAAGCAGCAGTGTGGAGCTGTGATAGCTCAAAGGCGCTTGGCCCGGACGGATTTAATTTCTCATTTTATAAAAAGTGTTGGGACTTACTGAAATTCGACATTTTTGATGTGGTATCTGAATTTTTTAAGTCTGCTAGGCTGCCCAAAGGAGCTAATACAGGCTATATATCTCTGATAGCAAAGAAACCTGTGGGGTCTGCCTTAATGAGTTTAAACCAATCACACTGGTCAGTGCCATCTACAAAATTGTCTCCAAGGTAGGTTGAAGAGAGTGATGCCAAATCTGGTCGGCATGCAGCAATCGGCTTTTATTGAAGGGAGATGCATCATGGATAGTGCATTGTTCGCTGCTAAAGTGGTACATAACCTCAAATCCCAGAAAATGAAGTCAGTCCTTTATAAATTAGACTTTAAGAAAGCCTATAACTTAGTGCACTGGCAATATCTGATGCAAGTGTTAGAGGTAATGGGATTTGGTCTGAAGTGGAGAAGCTGGATAATGGGGTGCCTTCAATCTTCCAAATTGGTGGTGTTGATTAATGGTTCTCCGGCTGATGAGTTTTCCATGTCTGAGGGCCTTAAACAGGGGGATCCCCTCTCCCCATTTCTATTTAACTTAGCAGCAGAAGGCTTAATGCCCATCCTTTCCAGAGCCACATCTTTGAATTTGATTCAGGCGATTGAGGTAAATAATATGTCTGTGTCGGTATTGCAGTATGCCGATGATACAATTTTATTCTCCCCTGCGGAGCTGCCTCTCTTGTTAAACCTCAAAAGGTGCCTTAGAGATTTTGAAGCTTTGTCTGGATTAAATATCAACTTCCTTAAAAGTAGTGTAGTGGGGATTGGTATCAACCAAAGAATGACAAAGGAGTTGGCTGGTCAGTTGTATAGCAGGGTCAAAAATTTTCCTTTTAGTTACCTTGGTTTCCCTCTTGGTGCCAACATGAGAAGGTTGAAGGCGTGGAGTCCTGTATTAGATAAAACAGCCAATCGGTTGAGATCATGGAAAGGGAAGTTCCTATCAATTGGTGACAGAGTAACTCTTATCAAAGCAGTTCTCAATGGCTTACCCATCTATTTTATGTCCTTATTCAAGCTGCCTGTTGGTGTGTTGAAGTAGTTGATTACAATATTTAGAAATTTCTTCTGGAGTGGAGTGGATAGAACTAGGACGACTTGTTTTGTGGCATGGAAAAAGATCTGTCCCCAAGGATAGCGGGGGTATGGGCATCATTGACCTCTGAAGCATGAACCAGTGCCTTTTGTTCAAATGGCTATTGAATTTTAATTCGGGTTTACAAGAAGGCAGGGCTTGGAAGGAGCTAATTGTTGGCAAGTACGGTATGCAACCGTCCATCTCATTTCCAGAATTCCCTTTACAAAGATGTTCCCCAGTATGGCGGGATATTGTTATGTCCGGGCCTGTTGATAGCCAGTCGGGTGTGCCCCTGACTCTTGGTTCGAGTATCAGGTTGGGGAATGGAAATCAGCCCTCTTTTGGTTAGATGAATGGTCGGGCGGTGGAGTGTTGAAGGATAGGTTCCCGCGTTTATTTACCCTCTCCTTGTGTCAGGAAGCTTCTGTTGAGGAGTGTCTAGATAACACTCCCAAATGGTCTACTTTGTGGAGGAGAGAGCTTCGTGTATAGGAACTTGAGGAAGTGGAGATCATTAAGAATATTGTTGCAAGGGTTTCACTCCATCACTCGCATGTAGACTCAAGGTTTTGGTGTGATGGCCACAGTGGTGATTACTCAGTTTCTCTAGGGAGGGCTTTCATTTATTGGCTGATGGGGCCAGTGCGTGAAAAACCTTTTGTATGGTTTACCTTAGCCCCCTTCAAGATTGAATGCTAGCTGTGGCTGGCTTTAAATGATGGAATTCCCACAAAAGAGGCCCTTCGAAAGAGAGGAATTATTTCTTTGCCCAAGTCTTTATGTTGCTTGTGTAGTGCTAGCATTGAGACTAGGGACCACCTCTTCTTATCTTGTCCTTTCTCCTGACGAGTTTGGAATAAGATATGTAAATGGTGGGATGTTACTTGGTGTGTTCCGGTTAATCTAGAGGTGTTCGTGGCTCAATGGCCTTTCCTGTCCCCTCACTCATCCAGTCGAGCTTTTTGGTTTCTTATCGGGCTTGATGCACTAAGAGCTATTTGGTTAGAAAGGAACAAAAGAATTTTTCAGAATGCAGTTACTGATGTAGATAGGGTGGTTGATTTGATTCTGGTGCATGCAACGTCGTGGATTAAGGCCATACAATCAGATTTCCCATTCAGTGTCTCCAATGTCATTTCAAACGCAGAAACCGTAAGAGCGTGGAGAGGACCATGTCGTAATTTTTCATTACTGACAACACCCATGGTTACTAGCTAATGTCTCTGTTATCAGGGTAGTCTGGGTTTCCTTGTATATAGGTGTTGTGTTTTTTTTGCATTGTACAGTTCCAGATTTTTCTTGCTGATTTTTATTAATGAATAAAGTCAATCGTTCGCATCAAAAGAAAAAACAAGCTAAGCAAGGGGAATACGGAATACAAAATTATAACGACTTATACCAACCATGAAAGGAATAACTTTGTCCCTGATTAATTAAGTAATGAAAAAATTTGTAAAATAATTTTAGACAGTTGGCTTAAGTTGGCGGAAACGAAGCGGATTAGGAAGATTTCTAGCTTCAACCCTAGCACCAGCAAGGGCAGAATCTGCGGCAACCATGGAACTTTTGCAGTCTTCCTGTTATTTCTACAAAACGCAGCTATGTCAATATCTTCACCCTCACCAAACCTCGAAAGAAACTCTCTCAGCTCCTCCTCACTATAATCCTTCCTTGCTTCCTCCCATGAAACTGCAAGAATCTTCCTCTTAGGGATTCTCCTTGCTTTCGCTTTTTTTTTTCCCTTCTCTTGGCTTCCTCTACCTCTTTAGCAGCCAGGCGACTCATAACCGATGGGATTATTGCCTTAGCCATTTTATTCATCCACTCCTTCGAGTTGAGCTGTGGCCTCAACATCAACCGCTCAAAACTCAAGCTAGCATCGTACTCTTTTAGGGTTTCTGGGTCGATGAGTGTCTCGAACGATGACCAGAGCTTCTCGAAATCGACATGAGCATTGGGATCCTCAGGCATCTTTCAGGGTGCAATTCCAATGCCTTGAGCTTGTAAGCTCTTTCTATTTCTCTCACCGTTAGCTTCGCCCCCTCCTCACCGGAAGGTAGCCCTAAAATTCTATAGTGATCATCATCACTACCTGCACCAATACTACTCATGAAGCACCAATGCCTTGAGCTTGTAAGCTCTTTCTATTCCCCTCACCGTTAGCTTCGCCCCCTCCTCACCGGAAGGTAGCCCCAAAATTCTATAGTGATCATCATCACTACCTGCACCAATACTACTCATGATGTTGCTGCTGAAGAGTTTGGCAGGAGATAGAGAGGTTGCGGGCTGGATGTGAAAGGAGTTTTACCACGACTAGGGTTTTGCCCTAGCTAGCTCTATAATATATATATAGTGTTGGGCTATGGCTACCAATGGGCTTGTAGCTCTCATTGGCACTCTTGTGTCAAGAGCACAAGAGGAGTGAGGTCTCGGGTTTGAGTCTCACTCTCCTCGACTAGCTCATTATTTTTTTTTTTAACTGCAAACTTGCAGGCTTAGTAAGCTTTTTTATATTGGTATTTATATATTTAAGTTATACTAGTTTTTTCTGCACGTGCGATGCACGTGGCATAGTATTATATGTTTTAAATCACGTGGTGTAGTATTAATCTTAACCCTGAAAAGAGCTTATATATAAAATTTAGGTAGATGGATACACATTATTTAAAATTAGTTTATGTAGTGGAATATGAATTTACAAATCTATTATTGATAATAATATTATTATTTCTTTGATATCCTAAATTATCTAAGTTTAATTTTCAAATTATATTATTATTTATTTTAGTCGTTGTTCATGTTGGTAAATTTTTGGTTTTTTCTTTTTTTAGTTTTTGTATTGTATATAGGGGTAATTATACTAATTTGTTGGTTTTTCTAGCTCCTACCTGAAAAAATATAAACCGTGAGTTCCTATAATTATTCTTCTCTATGATTATTCTTTTTCGCTGATATTATCGTTGTTCGTAGCTATCGCTGACTCTTGGACGATTCTTCGTTCTATAAATATAGAGAAACTACTTGAAAAAATAAAAACTGTGAGTTCTTATAATTATTTTTCTCTAAGATTATTCTTTTTCGATGATGTTATCCTTGTTCGTAGTTTTCGCTGACTCTTCGGCAGTTCTTCGCTATGCCATCCTTGTTCTTCGTTATTGTTTTGTTTAGAATTAGTTTTAGTATTAGAAAAGAATTTCTAAATCTATTATTGTTAATCATATTTATTATTTCGTTGATATTCTAAATTATATAAGTTTAATTTTTAAATTATATTATTATTTTTAGTATTATTATTTTTAGTCGTTGTTCATGTGGTAAATTTTTTTTATATAGTTCTTGTATTGTATGTAAGGGTAATTATACTAATTTGTTGGTTTTTCTAGCTCCTACTGTATAGTTATAAATATAGAGAAACTACTTGAAAAAATATAAACTGTGAGTTCTTATAATTATTCTTCTCTATGATTATTCTTTTTATTTGATGTTATCCTTATTCGTAGTTTCGCTGACTCTTCGACAGTTCTTCATTTTATAAATATAGAGAAACTACTTGAAAAAATATAAACTGTGAGTTCTTATAATTATTCTTCTCTATGATTATGCTTTTTATCTGATCTTATCCTTGTTCGTAGTTTTTGCTGACTCTTCGGCGGTTCCTCATTTTATAAATATAGAGAAATTACTTGAAAAAATATAAACCGTAAGTTCTTATAATTATTCTTTTTCGCTGATGTTATCCTTCTTAGTAGTTTTCGCTGACTCTTCGGCAGTTCTTCGTTATGCTATCCTTGTTCTTCGTTATTGTTTTTTTTAGAATTAGTTTTAGTATTAGTATTAGATAAGAATTTACAAATCTATTATTGTTAATAATATTTAATATTTCGTTGATATTCTAAATTATATAAGTTTAATTTTCAAATTACAATATTATTTTGCAGTATTATTTTTTTTCTCGCTCCTACTATATAATTATAAATATAGAGAAACTATTTGTCATTCATTATTATATGACATGTCGTTTTTGTTTTTTTATGTTAATACTAAGTAAGCTTATTTTCGTACTTTTGGTTGTTTCGTTGTCTTCGTGCTTTGAGAAACTACTTGAAAAAATATAAACTGTGAGTTCTTATAATTATTCTTCTCTATGATTGTTCTTTTTCGCTGATGTTATCCTTGTTCGTAGTTTTCGCTGACTCTTTGGCAATTCTTGGTTATGCTATCCTTGTTCTTCGTTACTGTTTTGTTTAGAATTAATTTTAGTATTAGATAAGAATTTATAAATCTATTATTATTAATAATATTTATTATTTCGTTGATATTCTAAATTATATAAGTTTAATTTTTAAATTATATTATTATTTTCAGTATTATTATTTTTAGTCGTTATTCATATTGTAGGCCCAAAAGGCTAAGAAGAGAGGGTTGAATTAGCTTCTAAAACAACTTTCCAGAACATTCGTGTAGAAGAGTGCTACACAAATTTTGAGCTTTCTAAGAACAAAAGAGAGGTTGAATGAAAGAGATGAGAGCAAACACACATAACAACAAAAACGTTAATTTAGAGTGGTTCTCCCTAAATCCTATGGGTACATCCACTACTCAAGGCTCCCCCTTGAGATTTCCAAAATCCACTATATGACTTTTTCTAAGGTGAAGTCCAACCTTTTACAACCAAATTTTTTCAAAGGATCAAGTTCAAACCTTTACAAGAGTTTTCACAAGGCTCACCCTCCAACCTATACAAGAGTTTTCAAAGACTCACTCTCTAACCTATACCCAAAACTTTTCAAGGATCAAGCTTTCAAACCTTTTCCCCTTTAAGTAAAATTTCCCAAATCCTACTCAAGGTGTATTTTCTGACAACCCAAAGAGTGACTCGCTCTTTGTGAATACAATTAACTCCAAAAATATCCCAAAGGTGTATAGCACAATGAAGAAAGCAAAGCTCAAATTCTCATAAGTAAAGCATCAATAATTTAAGCTCAAGGTGATATGTCTCAATACTCTAATTGACTTTCTTCACTTGTATAGGCAGAGAATGAGTGTTTTTATACTTAACTTGGCCCTCCTAATTTGCTTGCAACGGCTATATTGTGAAGAGGACAAAACAAAGTTGTTTTTGGAAGATTTGGTGTGGGATGGAATACAAATCTTCCCTTGCAACTTTTTCTTCAACAAACCAGCGTGTGGCTTATTGTTTTCTTTCCTTCCAGCAACTTCAACAAAGTTCTATTGGCATCTCAAGCAATAGTTGACTTCTAATGAAGACAAGAAAAATGTCTATTTTTGCTTGTGGATAAGTGGGTTTGAGAAGAGATCAACACACCAAGAAATTCTCCACCAATCCTTCATCACCAACACACACCTCTCAAGTTGAATATTTGACATCATTCCAACGTTCAGCAGCTGCCCCTTTAAGCCTTAACGCCTAGATATCTATTTGGCAAGAAAAGAGGACAAAACAAAGGAGAGGAAAAACAAATAAAGAGTGTTTGTACAATATGGCAAAAGATGAGGATGAAGTGAACGTTGTGTGGTTTCAGTTTAATGCGTGTTTCAATTTTACAGCTAAATGAAAGAATCCCTTCACACAAAGTGCACCGTTTTACTTAGAATAAAAATAGGGCTTAAGAAAGTTATATGGGCTTTAGTGACTAAAGCGAGTGGACTTTGGAAACAATAAATTCGGGCCTCATATGTAAGAACCAGGCCTACCCACAAAACAACTACCCCCTATTTTTTGATGATGTCAAAACCTGTTTTAGGTTCAAAAACAAAAATAGAAGAAGCTCCCCCTGTTTAAATATCAATTCTGGAAATAACAACCCCAAATAACAATCCCCCAACTTACTCCCCCTTTGTGACATCAACAAATTAAAATAGGGATGCATAGCGAAAGGGAATAGTGCAATGTAAGTAACATAACGGTTGCTTAATTAACAAGATAGAAACAAAAATAATTAAAGGGAACATGGATGCATGAAACAGATCACATTCACACTGGTTAGGAAGCCAACATTCACTAGCAGCATCATTAGTTCAAGCAGCAGAAAGCTAAATGCCAGGAACTAAGTATCCAAAAAGTGATTCGGGCAACCGGGAAATAGCATTACCATCAACATTTGGTGTACACCCCCTATTGAAAACCAAATATGGCTAAAGGAAAACCTGTGAAACATGCATTTAACAACCAAATGTTTCACAAAGGGTTTTTGGGGTTTTTGGGCCCCCATGTTTAGTGGTTTGGCCAATTTGATACCCTGACATTTTTTTTGGCCGGACATATACCTTGAGATTGTATGGGCAGGCCAAACATAGACCCCTGGTCAGGCACCTGCTGACGTGGAGGCTGCCTGGAGTATTTGCGCTTGTTACTGTAGTAAAACAACGTCGTTTTAGAGGATTGGGTGGACATGTAGGATCCATGTGTCTTTGTGGGCTCCGCATGATAACGACCCCGGGTTTTTCACCTAACCGACCTGAAATTTGTTGGATACCGAAATGAAAGTTGACCTGATTTTGATTATTTATTTAATTATTTTTCTTTCTTTTAATCATATTTTATTTTTAACAATATTAAAAATAAGTAAAACTTAGTTTCCCAAATTTTTCTTGATTTTAAATAAATACACCTTATTATGCTGGATTTATTATTTTTAAAATTTTATTTTTTTCATATAATAATTTTTTAAAAGTTCCTATCTAAACTCTCCCACCGGTCTAATTTTGTAAAAAGTACCTAAATTTTTTTAATAATAATAATAAATAAAGAACGAGAACAAATCTCAAATGTAAAAAAATTAAAAAATAAATATTTGTTATTATAATTATTTTCTTGTGCTAGAATTAATTTTTTGAAAAAAATTAAAATAATTATACAATAATGGCATAAAATCTCACTTAAATTCAATTTTAAATTATAAATTGGAAAGAACGATTATTGAAGCAGAAGTATTGAGTTAGTTTATTATTTTACTTCCCTTATTTTCTCAAAACCATTACTTTAATTTTTAAGGGTTTTTGGGTTTTTTTGGGCCCCCATGTTTAGTGGTTTGGCCAGTTTGGTACCCCGATATTTTTTTTGGCCGGGCATAGACCCTGATATTGCATGGGCAGGTCAAACGTAGACCCTGGTCCGGAGCGATTTCGGTTCGATATGGGAAGAATTTTGGGCTTTGAGTGAAGTGAGCCCCACTAAGCCTCCTGTGTCCGACGTGGCATGAAACGGTGACGTTTTCTCACTTAAAACGACGTCGTTTTGCAACAGTAACACGCGCAAATACCCGGGCAGCCTCCACGTCAGCAGGTGCCTGACCAGGGGTCTAGGTTTGGCCTGCCCATGCAATCTCGGGGTATATGCCCTTCCAAAAACAATGTCGGGGTACCAAATTTGTCAAACCACTAAACATGGGGGCCCAAAAAACCCAAAAAACCCTTTCACAAACCAAAAGACAGCAGTAGATGAGAACAATAATCAGAAAAGAGACAATGGACAGGAAAGCATGCTGTCTATCACAATATCAAATGAAACCATAATGCTAGCAACCAAAAAATTACAGCCAAGGAAACATGAAATCTCATAAATCAGGCAAATAGGCAGCAACATTGTTAGTTAAGTACCTGAAAAGAAATGGAGAACAAAATAAAAAGAGTGATATGTAGAGCCGCAGAATATGGCTATCAAACAGAAACAAGCAGCAATCTACAAATATAGCCAAGAGAGATATCCAAAACTGCAAAGGGAACCAAAAAGAACCGAAACTAGATATAGTCAAAGTAGGAGTATATTCTGCCTTTTTTGCATAACTACAAAGTTGTATCACAAGGGCAATATACAAAATGAGATAGGTGCGGCAGAAATGTTGATAACTTAAGCTAAGCTAACATGGTATGCATGACATAAAAGAAACCAAGGTTAGGGATGGGGAACAGATGTCATGTTTTCATCATTTGCATCCTCAAAGTGATCTGTAGGAGCTGGAACTGATGTAGGAGCAGGCTGAGAATTTTTGGAAGCAAGATCATGAAGTATGTCCATCATACGAGCTTGATTTTCCTGAAGAACGGCAAGAGTCTGACTGAAAGATTTGGTCAATTCACCTTGGGCAGCAACCTGAGATTTTATTTCCTCCAAATCAGCAACCAAAGGAGCACCCTGTTCATCCTTTTGGGTACCAGCCGTGTCAGATTTTCCCTCGGTGAACACATTCTCTGTTGTGCTCACATGTTGTCTCACCAAAGTGGCTTCATCCCCTGAACTACAATCAAGAAGTTCTTCTTCTGGAATGACAATACCAAACACACTTTGTGCAATATGAGTGATTAAGTGGCCATATGGATTTTGTTTGCCCTTAGCTAACATGTGTGAAAATATGATATAGGGAAAACAAATTTCGTGACGATGTAAAAGAGATGTCATTAGCCACAAATCATAATAAAGAATATCGTTTGTATGATCACTCCTAGGAACAAGGGTTTTTGTCATGATTAAGAATAAAGCACGATTAAAAGGAGACAACAACTTATGCTTCCATTCTTTTCTTTTGAGAGTAGGATTGTGAAACAGGATAGTCTTTTGAGTGTTAGGAGCAAGACCCTTAGGCTGACCTCTGAAAGTGCCGGAATGCATGTTATAAAAACGAATGGGATGCAGTGGTAGGTCTAGAAGCTTGTGAATGGTTTCTTCTGTGATTTTGATGGGGGTATCAAGAAAAATTCCTCTAACACCAATAAGTGCTTGATTATGATGGATGGGCTTCAAGGTTTGATAGAATTGCTCAACACCCTCATAATGTAGTTTACTATCTAATGAAACTAACTTATCTAATTTATGATCAGAGAAAAGTGTATGCATCCCTAGGCCACGATAATCATCGATTGTCACAAAGTGAGGGTAAGCATACATTTGTACCTTGAGAAATTCTTTCTTCTGTTTGCGTGACATAAGCTGTCCATCCTTTTTCAAGAAAGTGAATCGCTGCTCGTGATGCTCCTCATCGATTGAATTTGGATCAGCTTCTTGCTCATCCTCTTGCACAAAATCATCTTGCTCGATATCCAGCTTCTGTTTCCCTTTTTCCTTGGCCGTGTATTTCTTTCTCATCGGGGCAGCCTTGCTCTTCTTCGATGGTGTAGCACAGTCGGCAGGCTGAGAAGCACATTTACGCTTCTTCGGTGGTGAGGCAGCTTTTAAATTCTGCCCTTTGCATTTCTTCAAAGCAGTAAGTAACTCTGGTTGTGGAGAGGCTCGATGCTTCTTTGATGAAGGCTTTAGAATGGATTTGGATGTGGAGGATTTTCGTTTGGAGACCGTGGTTGTAGGTGCTGTAGTGACCGGTGAGGAAGTAGCCGGAGGACTCTCATGAACCGCAGTGTCGGGCTCATCATTCTCAGAGCCGGAGGAAGCACTGGAGGCACAGACAGGCATGTGTTTGCGTGCAGTCTTCTTAGTGCGGCCGCGTTTGGGAGGTGGCGGCACAGCGGTGGTTGAATCATTAACCTCGGCAGTGGTAGATGGAGGCTTCTTGGATTCAACGTGCAGCGGCTGTGGTGGTGCAGGAAGACAAAAGAATCCGTTAACCATGATAACTGGTGGCTCCAATTCCTCAAACCTCTGCTCAGTTTCAGCTGGTGACGGTGGCGCTGCGTCGGGCTGTGGAGGAGGCACCGGAGACGGCGGCGGCGTGCTGTCTTCAACAAGAACTGGGTCCTTCTCAGAGTTTGTTTTAGTGGAGGCCCGTGGTGTATCCTTGAGTCGATTTGAGCGGCGAGGATTCTTGACGGTGGCCGGAGTCTCTTCCATCTTCAATTTCATGGTAAAAAAAATAGAAAATAAATATTTATTATTATAATTATTATCTTGTGCTAGAATTAATTTTTTGAAAAAAAATTAAAATAATTATACAATAGTGGCATAAAATCTCACTTAAATTCAATTTTAAATTATAAATTGGAAAGAACGATTATTGAACCAGATGTATTGAGTTAGTTTATTATTTTACTTCCCTTATTTATCCAACCCAATACTTTAATTCTTAAGGGTTTCTGGGTTTTTTGGGCCCCCATGTTTAGTGGTTTGGCCAATTTGGTACCCCGACAACCCTAGTCCGGAGCGATTTCGGTTCGGTATGGGAAGAATTTGGGGCTTTGAGTGAAGTGGGCCCACTAAGCCACCTGTGTCCGATGTGGCATAAAACGGAGATGTTTTCTCACTTAAAACAACGTCGTTTTGCTACAGTAACACGCGCAAATACCCGGGCAGCCTCCACGTCAGCAAGTGCCTGACCAGGGGTCTACGTTTGGCCCGCCCATGCAATCTCGAGGTATATGCCCGGCCAAAAAAAATTTTAGGGTACCAAATTGGCCAAACCACTAAACATGGGGCCCAAAAAACCCAAAAACCCTAAAATAGGCATACTTTAGAGATATTTTGATTTGAAGAATATCTCTATAAACCACAAAATTATATTAATATGTGCTAGTAAACAAAATATTTTCAATTAATTTTAATTAATTAGCTCTTTAAACAAGCAGGGGAATACGGAATACACAATTATAACAACCTCGAAAAGTCACTCTCTTTCATCCACAAGTTGGTCATGCTCCAGAGTTCCCAGTCGCTGCATTCGCTTTATGCCCTGAACAAAACAAAAATTAATTCAATCAAAATACATAATCACAATATTAAGCATATGCAAATTGTCTCTGATTAAGGAATCCAATTTTGTAAACTAGTTTTTAGACAATTGGCTTACGTTGGCGGACAAGAAGTGGATTAGGAAGTCTCCTAGCTTCAAACCTAGCATAAATAAGGCAAGGATCTGAAACAACCAAGGAAACTTTTGCGGACCTCCTCTTCCTTTTACAAAGCCTAGCTATGTCAATATCTTCTACCACACCAAACCTAGAAAGAAACTTCTCAACTCCTCCTCACTATAATCCTTCCTCACTTTATCCCATGAAACTACAAGAATCTTCCTCGGGCTTCTCCTCTTCGCTTTTGCTTCCTGTTTCTTCGCTTCTGCTTGCCTCTTTGCTTCTGCTTCTTCTTGTTTTTCCTCACAGCTTCTCGTGCTACTTTGTTAGCCATTTTAGTAGTCCACCCATTCATGAGCTTGTTTTGCATCTCCGTCATCCGCTTAACCCTCGTGTAATCATCGAAGTTTTTCCGGGCTACTGGGTCCATGTGTGTCGTAGGATGACCTGAGCTTCAGGAAATTGGCATGAGCAGTGGGGTCACAAGGCCTCTTGTCAGGGTGCAATTGTAATGCCTTGCTTGTAGGCTCTTGTTATTTCCCTCTCTGTTAGCCTCTCCCCTTCCTCGCCGGAAGGTAGCCTCAAAACGGTGTAGTGATCGACAAAAGTGGTGGTAGTCATGTAATCAGGAATAAGAGAGGAACAACAGAGACTGTATATATGGTTGTGGTAGTCGTGGAAATAGGGTTTTTGCTCTTTTTAAGCTTTAGGAAAACCAGACGATATTTAGGAGCATGAGTGGTTTAATTTGGAGTGCAAGTCCAATTCTACTACGAGGCTTTATATAGGAGTCTAAACCGACAATTACAGGGATTTCTTTTTTGCTATTTAACCAATCCTTTTGGGTTTAGGATTACCTATTAAGTACTTCCCTTCCAAGAAAAATATCACTAATAGATAGTGCAGCTACGCGTTTCCCCGCTACATGTTTTTCTCTTTTATTGTAAATTTGTAATACAGAAGAATATTAAACAATTAGACATCTTACAACTTAAAAAAAAAAACGAAAGAGCCACAAATGAGGAATTTTAAATGCATATTGCTTTTTTTTCATTTAATGTTGTTGATTACAGTCGTTGACCTAAATCCTTCCCAAAAGAAAAAAGAAATTGCCTAATTGGAGGTGCTTGGGTCCTGGTTTCACCCAATTTTTGCTAGACTGACTAATGGACAATTAATCCATATTTTGGATTAATATTTTGGATTAATTTTTAATTAGTTCTTCAAACAAGCAAGGGGAAATACACAATTATAACAACTTATACCAACCATGAGAAGTCACTCTCTTTTTTTTTTTTTTTTGAGTTTGTCGGGGGAACAGAGAGGTTGCGGCTGTGGAAATTCTTCATATGAATATATCACCGCAAGAAGGCTATTCTCTGCCGGCTGTGCAAATTCTTAGTATGAATTGGATTCACCCAAAGGGCCAGTTGATGTATTGGGCTATATTGGGCTTGGTCAATTCAGCCCATTGAAGTTCAAAAAAAAAACAACAGGAAAAAAAAAAAATTGGACTTAGCCGGTAAAACTATCCTCTGACTTGGGTAGTAATGAGGTTTGGTTTGGGGTAGATTCTTAGGGAGGATTATTTTTTTTTTAATTGTACTAATATTTAATATTTTATTTTTATATTAATGAAAGATCTTAAAATTCGTGAAAGTAGACGAATCACCTTAAATTCTTGTAATAGAGAAAAATTCTCTATAGTTAAATTAAAATTTCTCTCAAGCTAAAAGATATAATAAACAGGAAAGACAACTTCCGTCATAAACCAAAAATCCGTCTAAAGGTAGAGGATGTTAGGGTTTATAGAGAAGAGAATTGAGAATATTTAGAGGAAAGAGAGTGAAGATTAGGAGATGACAGTTACACACTCAATGATGCCCACAAATGCGGAACGGCATCAGCTATATAGCAACTAATGAGTCACTCTAACCAATCATCAATCAACACCTGTAACTCTTCCTAACAATTCTATTCTTTAGCTGCTAAGTGAACGATATGTAGTACATAGCTATATTGACCAGTCGTTCACTTAAAACATAACAAGTCCCACCCCTTAAAATCCTTGTCCCAAGGATTAAACTAAAACAAAGCATCAAAGTGATTTGACTACAGAATGACAATAGAGTGAAGAAAACAACAAGAACAACTTAAACAACATGACAGAATTAAACCCAGCTTTAGTGACCAAGTAGACATCAGGCAGTAGCATCAAAGTCAGGAAATTGCTGCTGAATGAAAGCATAGTCTTCCCAGGTAGCATCTTCAGGAGCCAAGTTGGACCATTGGACTAAAATCTGAGTTACAAGCATATTGTTTCTGGGAATCATTTTCATATCAAGAACAGCAACAGGTTCGACCAGAATTTGCAAATCATTTCCCAGTTTCGGTAAAACAATAGAGGGACTGAGTCCTTGTTTAGGGCATTTCTTCAATAGGGATAAATGAAAGACAGGGTGCAGTTGTGAATTTTGAGGTAACTCCAATTTGTAAGCTACTGCACCTATTTTCTTCAAAATCTTGAAAGGACCATAATACTTAGAACACAGTTTCAAACTTTTTCTCACAGCCACAGAGGTTTGTCTATACGGCTGCAACTTCAAATAGACAAAATCTCCCACCCTAAAAGCTCTTTCAGTTCGGTGTTTGTCTGCATACCATTTCATCCTGCTACAAGCCTTCTCCAATTGATCTTTCAACATTCTCAAGGTCTGTGCACGGTCTTTAACCCATCATCAACAGTAGCCACTGTCGTATTAAAAGGATCAATAGAATTGTGGGGAGGAGCATAACCATACAGCGCCTGGAAGGGTGACATTCCAAGTGTGGTGTGATAATTGCTGTTATACCACCATTCTGCTAGAGGCAACCAATTAATCCACTTAGCCGGTTTGTGTGAAATAAAGCACCGCAAATAAGTCTCCAAGCACTGATTTAATCTTTTAGTCTGTCCATCTGTTTGTGGATGATAGGCAGAACTGAGCAAAAGTTTGACATCCAGAAGCCGGAACAACTCGTGCCAAAACAAGCTTGTGAAGATCTTGTCACGGTCTGAAATAATAGTTTTGGGAATGCCATGCAATCTACAAATCTCTTTAACAAAGGCGGCAGCCACTTCCTTGGCTGTAAATGGATGAGAAAGAGGAATAAAATGAGCATACTTGCTGAGTCTGTCCACCACTACCAGTACAGTATCCTTGCCTTCAGACTTAGGTAATCTTTCAATAAAGTCGAGGCTTACATCACTCCAAATATTACTTGGAACTGGCAGGGGCTGCAGTAATCCCGGGTAAGGAACATGTTCAGACTTACTCCTCAAACACACATCACACTCACCCACAATCTTTTTAACCATAGTTTTCATACCACACCAATAAAATATTTGTTTCAGACGCTGATAAGTGGCCAGAATGCCACTATGCCCTCCAATTGCCGAGGAATGTACATTCTCAATTAACTGCTGCTTCAACTTGACATCATCACCGATATATAGTTTATCTTTATATCGTAAAACACCATCACGCAGTGTGAAATGTGGATAATCTTGCTGATTAACTCCAGCTGACAATGTAAGAGCTGCCAACATTTCTTGAGCATGATTGTCATTAGAATAACTAGAAATAACATCAGTGTACCACTCTGGTATGATAGCTGATATTGCATTGAAACAGCCGGCGACAGAATCACAAGACAAGGCAGGATTTCTGGATAAGGCATCGGCTACAACATTCTCTTTACCTTGCCGATATTGAATTTTATAGTTCAACCCCAAGAGCTTGGTTAACCCTTTCTTTTGAATTGCAGTGTACAACCTCTGTTCCAAGAGGAATTTAAGCCTTTCATGATCTGTTTTAATGACAAATTCCCCACCTTCCAAGTAATGTCGCCACTGATCTACAGCTTTAAGAATTGCTACGAATTCTTTTTCATAAATGGATAATCCAGCTGCCTTACCACTCACCGCCTTACTCATAAAAGCCAAAGGACGACCATCCTGCATTAGGACAGCTCCGAATCCAGTGTCACAAGCATCTATCTCTAACACAAAGGTTTTTGAAAAATCTGGCAAGGCTAACACAGGGGCTGTAATCATAGCTTCTTTTAATGACTGAAAAGCAATATCAGCATCTGTACCCCAAAAGAAGTTATCTTTGCATGTCAGATCTGTCAATGGCTTGCAAATAACACCATACCCTTTAACAAATTTTTGGTAATAACCAGTAAGCCCCAAAAATGACCGTAGTTCCTTCAAGGTTCTTGGTCTTGGCCAATTTGCCATAGCCTCCACCTTCTTCGGATCAGTAGCTACACCACCTGCTCTGATAATATGCCCCAAATATTCCACACTACTTTGAGCAAAAGAACACATAGAATGTTTAGCATAAAGTTGCTGATCCCTGAGTATCTGGAAGATTTGTCTCAAATGGGTTTGATGGCTGTCAAGGTCTGAACTGTAGACAAGGATGTCATCAAAGAATACAAGCACAAATTTGCACAAGAAAGGTGCAAAGATGTGGTTCACCAAGGCTTGAAAGGGGGCAGGGGCATTTGTAAGGCCGAATGGCATCACACGGAATTCATAGTGGCCATGATGGGTTCTGAAAGCTGTTTTAGGTATGTCATTTATGTTCATGCGAATCTGGTGGTAGCCAGATCGTAGGTCTATTTTAGAAAAATATTTTGCCTCTCCCAACTCATTTAACAAGTCATCAACCATGGGAATTGGGAATTTATTTTTAATAGTTTTCTCATTGAGTTGTCTATAGTCTATACACATCCTCCAGCTACCATCTTTCTTTTTAACTAGTAAAACGAGTGAGGCAAAAGGGCTTTGGCTGGGTTGGATAGTTGTAGAGGCTAACATCTCAGCAACTTGCCTCTCAATCTCATTCTTTTGGTCATGTATGTGTCGGTAAGGTCTCAAGTTGATAGGTTCAGTTTTAGGTTGTAAAGGTATTTTGTGGTCATGGCTACGGGTTGGAGGGAGTGTATTGGGTTCAGCAAAAAGATCTTGATACTCAGCTCACTAATGCATTTAGGTATAGGCTCAGAAGTAGAGAAATTACCATCCATGGAGAATAACTGTGCTAGTGCCAAGGCTTCATCTGACTCCCCAACTTTACATAACTTGTGAGCAGCCTCTACTGAAATAAGCTGTAGTTCATTGGTGTCACCCATTTGGCTTAACAGCTCCACAACTTGTTTGCCTTTTGTTAAAGTCAATTTAGAATTCTTCCATTCAAATGAAACCGGACTGAACGGTAACAACCAATCCACACCTAGCAACATGTCACAACTAGGGAGGTCCAAAATGTGCAAATCAGCAGTAAAATCAACTCCATGCATAGACCAACTGAAATCCCTGCAAGCATGATGACTTATCATTCTATGTCCATTAGCCACCATAACAGATAAGGGTGCTGCTAGTTGCAAGGGAATGCCCAACTCCTTAGCAACAGAGCTACTAAGGTAACTCAAGGTACTTCCGCTGTCAGCTATAATCAACAGTTGCCTTCCCTTGTATGTACCATCAATTTTAAGAACACATGCGCCATTAGATAGTGTGTGCGACCCATGGGCTTCGGCATGAGCACTACTTGATTCTGCAACGACAGGGCCATCACCATCCAATTCCACTACCTCCAAGCCATCCACAGCCTCAATACAGTGTAGTAGTTTGACTTTACATTGGTGACCAGGAGCATATTTATCACCACAACGGAAACAAAGGCCAGCTTTCCTCCATTGTTCAATTAAAGCCTGGCGGGATTGATCAGGAGGATGCAATACAAGAGCCCTACTAGAAGAAGCTGAGGTACCAGAATTACTAGCTCGAGGACTAGTAACGAAATATGGTAATGGTTTAGGCTGTTGGCGGAGTTCTCGCTGCATAGACTGTAAAGGACAACTCTTGAATCTTAGCTTGCTTGAAAGCTTCAGACAAAGAAGTGGGATGAAGGATTTTAACCCAAGGACGAAGGTCATCCCGTAACCCTGTTAAAAAGAAAGAAAGATACTCTGATTCCGTAAATGAAGCACCCATATCCAATAACAGAGAACGTAAACCTTCAAATTTCTCCTGATATTCCAACACCGTTGCCTGCTGCCGCAAAAGCTTAAACTCCTCCATAACATCTAAGAATTCACTCATACCAAATCTGACACAAAGAGCAGTAGAGAATTCCTTCCAAGTAACTTCAGGCTTCTCAGATTAGAATCCATGGAACCATAAATCAGCCCTTCCATCTAAATACATACTAGCAATCTCAAGCTTGCGATGCTTTGGAATATGATAAAGATCAAAATATTTCACACATTTACGTAACCAATCCCTAGGATTCTCCCCAGAAAAGGGCATCAAAAACAGCTTTGGCAATTTAGGGTGAAATGCATCCAGAGGAGTGTCTTTCGCAACCACATCTTTAGTATTAGGCATAGCAAGAGAAGCAGGCACAGGATCCTTAGCTACAGTCTCATCAACCGATCTCTTAAGAGAAACACTAGCAGAAGAGTTAGGTTTACCTCCATGGGAGGGTGTGGGCAAAATCCCGGGTTCGTCGAGAAGAACAACCCCAGGCCTTGATTTCGTCGGCGACGGCTCTCGAGCAGCGAGTAAAGCCACCAGCGACTCTAGCTGCTTGAACATAGAGGTCTGTTGCTCTGAAAGCTGATCTTGCTTGGAAAGAAGCTCATCGCGATTTTGCGTCGCCTCCGACTGTAACACTGATACAGTTTGCTCCAGGGAGCGAACCTGGTCTTCAACGGTGAGCAGGCGATTATTATTCACCATCGTAGCACCAGAATGAGCGCTCCGCTACCAATTTGTTAGGGTTTATAGAGAAATCAGAGAAGAATAAGGCAGAGAAGAGAAGAGAAGAGAATTGAGAATATTTAGAGGAAAGAGTGTAGATTAGGAGATAGCAACTAATGAGTCACTATATAGCAACTAATGAGTCACTCTAACCAATCATCAATCAACACCTGTAACTCTTCCTAACAATTCTATTCTTTAGCTGCTAAGTGAACGATATGTGGTACATAGCTATATTGACCAGTCGTTCACTTAAAACATAACAGAGGAAGATCAATCAGAGATCAACATTCAATTCAAAAGCGGATGATTTTTGTGCAATAGTTGCAATTATTTATTCTGCAATTATATGTTTGCGTTGTAGTGCATGACTGATAAACTCCACTGGAATGGTCTGCCTCAGCAGCGCGGCAGATTAACCCTCCTGCTCATCCAGAAAGCTTCTATCCATATGCAATAAATTAATGCCACTCTATTTTTTTTTTTGTTTCCATTCGTATCGAGAGCTTCGTCCCGATTAATTCAAAATCGACCCGGGTTGTGCATCTCAACTGAGACCTCGCTGAAACGAACCAAATTGTTTACCCTTAACCAATCCTACATTAATCGCCCTACACCTTTCCATGCTAACTCTTTATATTTCTGAATTAACCACCAAGAAGAGGTAATAAAATAGCCAATAGCAGTTATTAATTACTGGTGACACTGCTTGCACTTGGCAGTCTTTGTATGCACCAATAGTTCAATATCCCACAAATATCTATTGGGGAAACTCGGATAAATTCCCCACTACAACAAACAACTAGTGAATTGAACTGATTCGATAATTCCCAGGAAAGATGGCCTAGCCTATCTCCTTAGATAGAATTATCATTTCAAGATAAATCCCTAGGAAAGACTGGAGGAACAATAGTTCACTTAAAACCCAGCCTCCTAGACAAGACTCACTTGCACAGTGTTTTAATTCATAACCTATACCCGACAAAGGCGACTTAGCCAGCTAACAAATAGAACAAGGCGGCTTTGCCAGCCAACAAATAGATAAGGCGGCTTAGCCGACCAATGTTGAATACTAAGCAAAATAAACAAATGCGGGAATTAAAGGCGGAATAATAAAAGAAGAACACACTCAAAAATTGATAACGGAGTTCGGTCAATTTTGCCTACGTCTCCGGAGCACTACTAGAAAAGGGCCTGCTCTTTTTACTAGGAGAAGAAGAGTATTTAGTACAATTGTTATGATACAATTATACTCTAATATTTGGGATGATCTCTTAAGGGTGTGAGGGGTCTTATTTATAGCATTTTCTAACCCCTCACTCTCACCTCCTACTCGATGTGGGATACGAAAAAGACCAATACTATTCAACGATCTCCACCTTGGTATTTTTGTAGTTCCACCAAAACTCTATCTTCTCAATCAAACAAAGAACAGCCTTTGCGGTGCTTCCAACTTACGCCACGTTGCGCTGACTTAAAGGTGCAGGATATTGACCAAGTCTAAACAATGTTTTAACTTGGCCCTTGTCACCACCTTGGTCATCATATCTGCAGGATTCTCCGTAGTCAAAATCTTCTGGAGAAGTATCTCCTCTTCTTCGAGAATTTCCCGCACAAAATGATAGCGAACATCAATGTGCTTCGTCCGTGCATGAAAGAATTGATTCTTTGCTAAATGAATAGCACTCTGACTGTCAGAATATACCACAAGTTGTTTCTGACCAACCCCCGAGTCTTTGAGCAATCCATAAAGCCAAATTGCCTCCTTCACAGCTTCTGTAATAGCCACATACTCTGCCTCGATTGTAGACAAAGTCACTGTTGACTGTAAAGTGGACTACTAATAGGGGCTTTCGCTAAAGTGAAAAAATAGCCCGTCGTCGATCTTCGCTTATCCAAATCTCCAGCATAGTCTGAATTACAATATCCAACCACTCTTTGACCAAGTGATTCATCCCTCTCAAACATTAAGCCAACATCTACGGTTTCTTTGATATACCGAATAATCCATTTCACAGCTTGCCAATGACCTCTGCCAGGATCATGCATATATCTGCTCACAACACTAACAACTTGTGAAATATCCGGTCTCGTACACACCATTGCATACATCAAGCTTCCGACTACATTGGCATAAGGGACTTTTGCCATGTACTCTCGTTCTTCATCTGTCTGCGGAGATAACTGACTGCTAAGCTTCAAATGAGGAGCAAGCGGAGTACCTACAGGTTTTGACCCTTTATTCATGCCAAAATGTTGTAGTACTTTCTTCAAATATTCTTTTTGAGTCAGCCAAAGCAGCCCTCCCTCTCTGTCTCTGCTTATCTCCATGCCGAGAATCTTCTTGGCTTCTCCCAAATCCTTCATCTCGAACTCTCTACTCAACTGAGCCTTCAACTTGTCAATTTCAACTTGGCTCTTTGCAGCTATCAGCATATCATCACCGTATAAGAGTAGATAGATGTAGGACCCATCTTGTAGTCTTCTCAAATACACACAATGATCGTATTTGCTCCTTGTGTACTTCTGACCCAACATAAACTTGTCAAATCATTTGTACCACTGTCTTGGTGATTGCTTCAAACCGTACAACGACTTGTCTAGCTCGCACACCCAATTTTCTTTACCAGCTTCACAACTGGAGAAAATACCTCATTATAATCAATTCCCTCCTTCTGAGCGTAGCCTTTAGCCACCAATCTTGCCTTGTAGCGAACATTACTCTTGTTAGGAAATCCTTCTTTCTTGGCAAATACCCATTTGCATCCAATTGCCTTCTTTCCCTTCGGTAGTTGTGTCAACTTCCATGTTTTGTTCTTCTGAAGAGATTCCATCTCCTCCTCCATTGCCTCTTTCCAGCTACTACTTTCAGAACTCCGAATGGCTTCTGAAAAAGTGGAAGGAACATCATCAACGACTGGAAGTGCATAGGCCACCGTTTCAATGAGACGTTCTGGTTTTCTCCTTTCTCGTCTTGGTCTACTAGTGGCAATTGACTCAAAATGCTGCGTAGGTTCTTGGGTCGGAACCTCTTCTTCATCTAACTCTTTCTCTGTCAATGGAGAGTCACCATTGGTGCTCTTAGCTGGGATCACCATAGTAGGCTCAAACTCCACCTGCTTTGATACACACTCCACCTGCTTTGAAGTACCACCAGCTTCTTCTGGATTTACCTTAGTCAACATGGCAGATTCATCAAAGGTAACATCCTTGCTGATAATAGTCTTCTTTGCCTCTAGACACCAAAGACTGTATCCCTTCACTCTAGCATTAAGACCCATAAAAAGAGCCTTCTTTGCTCGTGGATCTAACTTTGATTCATTCACATGATAGTATGCAGTGGAGCCAAACACACGCAAAGAATCATAATTTGTAGCAGGTTTCCCAGACCATACCTCCAAAGGGGTCTTGCCACCTAAAGTAGAATGTGGCAACCGATTAACAAGATATTAAGCATATGACACAGCCTCAACCCAAAAATTTCTGCCTAGCCCAGCATTAGACAGCATACAACGAAATTTCTCCACCAATGTCTTGTTCATACGCTCTGACACCCCATTCTACTGTGGTGTTTTTATAACTGTGAAGTGCCCAACTATGCCACAATCTTGGCATATCTTCAAGAAAGGATCACTCGTATATTCTCCACCATTGTCTATTCAGAGAACTTTAATCTTTCTTCCTGTCTGATTCTCAACTTGAGTTTTCCATTTAAGGAAAATCCCAAGCACCTCATCCTTCTTCTTTATTGTAAACACCCACACTCTTCTGAAAAAAAATCATCAACAAAAGTGACAAAATAGTGTCTACCTCCAAGGGATGGAGTCTTGACAGGTCCCCACACATCTGAATGCACATAGTCCAAAATCCCCTTGGTATCATGGATAGTAGTGCCAAACTTCACTCTTCGTTGCTTTCCCAGAACACAATACTCACAAAATTCTAATTTGCAAGTACCTTTCAACAATTCCTGCTTGGCAAGAATCTGCAAGGATTTTTCACCAGCATGTCCCAAACGCATATGCCACAACTTCGTTTCCTCTGCATCCTTCTTGCTTCTAGAAGTTACTACTGCAACTGCCTCAATTATTGTACTACCTAGATAGTAATACAGATTATTCTTCCTTACGCCTTTTAACATCACCAATGCTCCTGATGTTGCTTTAAGAATTCCATCTCGGATAGTGACAACTAGGCCTTTTGATTCTGAGGCCCCTAAAGGAATGAAATTCTTCTTCAACTCTGGAACATATCGAACATTTCTTAAAGTTTTGGTGGATCTATCATGATTTTTCAGCTTGATTGACCTATCCCGACTGTTTTACATGGATTGTCATTGCCCATGAAAACAACCCCACCATTGAGCTCTTCAAGATCAAAGAACCATTCCCGAATGGGGCATATATGGTAGGTGCAACTAGAATCCAAAATCCACTCATCAACGTGTGATGTTAAAGGTGAAGCAACCAAAGAAGTTTCTGACTCTACATCACTCTTGCATTCTGCAACATTTGCATCTTGTGGAGTCTTTTCCTTCTTTTTTAACTTTGCATAGTCTTTCTTCTAATGCCCTTTCTCATGACAAAAGGCACATTCATCTTTAGTAACTTTGCTTCTCGACTTGGATCTTTCTCTTCCCCCTTTTGACTGGCCTTGCTGTCGTCCTCTAGCCACTAAGGCTTCATCTGCTGCAGGTGCTTGGTTCTTCACTTTATCTTGATGTCTCAACTCGTGACTATACAAAGCAGAACATACAGCCTCCAATGATAGATTCTCCTTCCCATGAAGTATTGTAGTCTTTAGGTGCTCAAATTCATCAGGAAGAGATGATAACAGCATCAAAGCCAAGTCTTCATCTTCAAATACAACATCTAAATTAAACAGGTCTGCTACTAATTTTTTAAACAAAGTGATGTGTTCATTCATCGTAGAACCTGGTCGATACTCGAACCGGAACAATCTCTTCTTCATCAAAAGCTTATTCTGACCACTCTTCTTCAAGAAGGTGTCTTCCAATGCTTTCCACAGTTTGTGAGCAGAAATTTCATTTTTGAATGCATATTTTTGCTCCCTAGACAAACACGATCGAATTGTTCCGCATGCCAACTTGTTTACGTCGGCCCACTCCTTGTTACTGATATCATCAGGTTTCTCTTCTTCAATAGAAACATCAAGTCCCTGCTGGAATAGCGAGTCAAGGACCTCACACTGCCACATGCCAAAATGACCGGTACCGTCAAATATCTCCACAGCAAGCTTCGAACTAGATACTGGGATCCTCGACCATCTGCATTTGGAAACCATCTCTCCTGACTGTGTACTTGATGTAGCCTATTTTGAACTTGCTTCCGCCATTACAAAATCAAAAGATAGTATTCAACAATTTCAAATAGCCCAAAGGACGAACCTTCGGCTCCGCTACCACTTGTTGGGGAAACTCGGGTAAATTCCCCACTACAACAAACAACTAGTGAATTGAACTGATTCGATAATTTCCAAGAAAGATGGCCTAGCCTATCTCCTTAGACAGAATTATCATTCTAAGATAAATCCCCAGAAAAGACTGGAGAAACAGTGGTTCACTTAAAACCCAGCCTTCTAGACAAGACTCACTTGCATAGTGTTTTAATTCACAACCTATACCCAACAAAGGCGGCTTAGCCAGCCAACAAGTAGAACAAGGCGGCTTAGCCGACCAATGTTGAATACTAAGCAAAATAAACAAATACGGAAATTAAAGGCGAAATAATAAAAGAAGAATCAAAATCAAAAAAAAAATCTCCTTCTCCATCGAAAGAAAGAAATGAGAACACACTCAAAAATTGATAACGGAGTTCGGCCAATTTTGCCTACGTCTCCGGAGCACCACTAGAAAAGGGCTTGCTCTTTTTACTAGGAGAAAAAGAGTATTTAGTACAATTGTTAGGATACAATTATACTCTAATATTTGGGATAATCTCTTAAGGGTGCGAGGGGTCTTATTTATAGCATTTTCCAACCTCTCACTCTCACCTCTTACTCGATGTGGGATACAAAAAGACCAATACTATTCAACAATATCTACATACCATCGTTGTGTGTAGCAGATACATTTGGATTGTACTTGATCACAAATGTTTCTTTGGCAAAAGTTATTAAATTTGGAAGTCAGGGCAAACCGTGCTTTTTTTTTTTTTTAATAATTGGTTCCGGTAACCATATATTTCATCGTCCACAGTTTGGTGTTCTATGCCATGAACAAACAAAATTAATTCAAATGAGATTATTTTGAGCCCTCTAATGTTCTGTATGGAGATTCCTTAATTAAGAAAATAAAAATTAATTAAAAAATAATGACAAACACATCCTGATGATCATAACCTACTACAATTTGTCTCAGACATAAGCAATACAATTTGTAAAAAAATAGTTTAACACAACTCGATCGCTTACGTTAGGGGACAAATATAATCGGATTAGAAAGATTTCTAGCTTCAACCCTAGCGGCATCAACCTCATCATCTGAAGCAACCATGAAAACTCTTGCAGACTTCTTGTTCCTTCCACAACACCAACCCATGTGAATATCTTCAACCACAACAAAACCCGTAAAGAACTCCCTCAACTCCTCCTCGCTATAATCTTTCCTCACTTTATCCCATGAAACCACAAAAATCCTCCTGCTAGGGCTTCTCAACTTCGCTTCTGCTGCTCGTTTCCTTGCTTTTGTTGCTTGTTCCTTCGCTTCCGCTTCTTGTCTCCTCCTCCTCGCTTCCGTTCCCGTTGCATGTACATCGGCCACGGCGCGGTGTTTGCATCTTCCACACCCGTACTCCAGTAGTTAGGCAGCAGCCGGAGGGAAGCGTCGAAGAGTATCCGGGCAACCGGGTCGATGAGTGTCTCGTAGGATGACCTAAGCTTTTGGAAATTGGCATGAGCAGTAACGCGATCGTCTGGCCTCTTGTCAGGGTGCAACTCTAATGTCTTGAGCTTGTAAGCTTTTGATATTTCCCTCTCCGTTAGCCTCGCCCCTTTCTCGCCGGAAGGTAGGCCCAAAACGGTGTAGTGAACGAGAGAGGAACAGTATGGTTGTGGTATTCGTGGAATTAGGGTTTTGCTTTTTTTATTTGAGCTTGAGTGGTTAATTAATTTGGAGTCCAAGCCCAATTCTACGACGAGGCTTTATATAGGAGTCTAAACCGACAATTACAGGGTTTTTTTTTTTGTTTTTTAACCAATCCTTTTGGGTTTAGGATCACAGATTAAGTACTTCCCTTTCAAGAAAAAAAATCAATAATTAATAGATCGCTTTCTTTCGCTACAAGTTTTTCTCTTTTTCTTGTAATATTGGCCCCATGATATTATCTATGGTAGTTTAGGACTACTATTTTTTTTTTTTACGTTCTGATTGATACATTAGTACAGTTTCATATAAATTAATAGATGGTTTATAATTTTTTTCCCCTAAAACAAGCTATATCTTATTTTCAATTCAGTTACAGTTATTGGATAGACCTATGTCCTAAGATGCTCTCCCAAAATAATAAAAAAACACCCCTTGGACATAAAATAACAACTTAATTATACTATTTCAAGATAGAGATACTGAAGAATATTAAACAGTTTTGGACATCTTCAAACCTAAAAACGAAAGAGCAAATAAGGAATTTTCAATGCATATTGCCTTCTTTTCATTTAATGTTGTTGATTACAATCATTTACCTAAATCCTTCTCAAAAGAAAACAAACATACTTGCCTGATTGAAGGTGGTTTGGTCCTGCTTTGAGCCAATTTTGTTAGACTAATGGACCATTAAGGCATTAACCCATTTTGCTTGTCAATTAAAAAACAAAGCAGCAGTTTTTATGGAAATATTTTAGAAAACAGCTTTAAATAAGGAAAAAAATTAAAATAAAAAGTTTCCCACAGATTATTTTCCATTACTTTCCATTCAAAATAAAATTCAACTCCCCTGACTAGAAGAAAAAAAAAATCGTAGCCAATCATCTCTGTGGTTCGTCGCCGTTAAGCGTTATTTTCCTATGTGGTCTTTCTTTTTCCGTTGTGGAAACGGGAAACTCCTCAACCGCATTTGATGAGATGGCGGGAATCAGTCTTCTTTTTTCTTCTCCTTCTTCCCAAGTCAAAAGTCTACTCATCTCCTTTGAAACATTTTCTTTTGATTCTAACCAAAGCCAGATTAATCTCGGCCCGACACCCAATCTCGCTTCCCGGACATTTAGCCTTAGACCACCAAAACCAGCAAAACAACAACATCAATGTAAGCAGCACTGGAAAACAGAGAAAACCCAGAATGTAACAGCCCGGGTAAAATTTTTGATTTTTACCGGGACTGTAGAAATTGTTTTACCGTGATTTACTGTTGAATTAATCTCGGGTAATTAATTCACGGTAAATCGGGAGTCGTTTTTCGAAACCGAGAATTTTCCCGCGCTCGGGAGTGTCTTTCTAACTAACCGAGCCTCGATTTCCAGTTCCGAGACTTGGACGACGTTCAGGAGGATTAATCGGATTTTCCGAGCCCAAGTCATATTTTTGGACTCGGGACGGGATTTGTCGGAAAGACGGGAGTATCCCTGCGTTTACGGGATTCCGACACGAGAATTCGGACCGGCCGAATGTGGTTGCCCGAGCCACTCTTCTTCCTTCTTTTTCCTTCCTCTTTCCCGGCAACGTTTCTTCTCTCTCCCGGTTTTTCCCCGGCCACGCGGGCCCCACTTCCCTTCCTTCTCTTCTTTCTTTTCCTTCTTTCTCCTTCACCTTTTCTTTCTTCCCTTTTCTTTTTCCTTTTCACCCAGCCGCCTCCACCCGTGACTAGTTGGCCCTCCTCCTTTTCTTTTTATCGTTTCCTTGTCTCTTCCTTCCTCTTCACCTTCCCCAACCGAGCCCTCCTTTTTCCTTTTCTTCTCCTGCCTCTCTTCCCTTCTCCACCCACACCTGCAACCGCCACCACCGTGAACCACCCCTGCCTCCTACCTTTTTCTTTCTTTTTTTCTTTTTCTTCTTCTTCTCCTCCCTTCCCCTCCGGCAGCCCTGTCTCTTCCTCCTCTGACCGCTGCCGTCCTCGCCCCTATTCCTCTCTTCTCCTCGCGATGCGCCGCCTCCCTCCTCCCATCTGCATCGTGCCCCGCCGTTCTCTTCCACCAGTCACAACCGCTGCCGCCACCCTCTCTGCAGCTGTGGGTGAACTGACGAGCCTCGAGTCACCCTACTCCTCCTCGTGTTCTCAAGCCGCCACGCACAGAGCCGCTGCATCTTCATTGTCGCGCCGCCGTTCTGCCCCTTGGGCCGTCGCCGCTGTAGCAGCGATGGAGGATGCCGTGTGGGTAAGTGAGCCACCGTACCCCTCCCTCTTCTCTTCTACTCCTTTCTTGATCCCCTACTCTTTGTGGGATTGTTGCTAATCGGGTTGGATGTGGTTTTCTGTTTGCCGTCGACTTGTTTTTCGAGATGGTGCTGAAGGTGATTTTTCGGCGAGTGGATAGCGTTGAGCACGAGACCATGACGGAGGTTGGAGGGACGATGTGTGCGTGGGTATGTTGTTGAGGTTGTGAACGAGGGTGTGACGGTTTCTGCACAAAAAACAGTACAGTGGTGTTGCTGATGTTGCTGGATGGAAGCAGTTACTGTTCCGGCGTGAACAGTAACCGTGAGCATCCTTTGCTGCCGTGAACAGTGATTCCGGCAGTCTCGGGTCTATTCCGGCGAAGCCTCAGGATTTTCCGGCGAGCCCGGAAACTGAACTTTGGGTAATTCCTTGGACCCGCTTTACACTTTGGCATAGGTTTGGGCTCGGTTTGCACACGGACTCGAAAACGGGCAGAACGTGCGGAGGCCCATATTACCGTGACATATATGCATTACCAACGGACCCCGAACTCTAATAACGAAACCCGAACAACGTTAACGAACCCGGACTCTAATTGTTTAATTAAACAAAGATTTAATTTAATTAATCAAATACTAATCCTTAATTCTATTTATATTCCGTAATTCGATTTATAATTTTATTTTGTGTTGGACCATTAGAAAGACCTATAGTATTTAAATTCCGGTTTAGTTAATTTATATTTGGACTCTTAATAATTAAAGGCCCAATTATACTTATTTACTTGATTTAGTTGTCAAATGTAAACTAAAAATATAAATATGAATACCTACGAATTATAAACACATGTGTATAAATGATTACATATATATCCTACCAAATTAATGTTTAGCTAAATAATGCAGTTACGACTTGATTTATCACCTAAATATAAACATAAGGTTAAATAGGAGTTACCTACTATAAATGTATAAATATGGTCACACTAGACATACGTATAATCTAGTATCGATTATGTATAAATATACGTATATACACATGTATTTTAATATGTTTATGTTTTTCCCTTATCGACAAAGGGCTAGAAGGCCGGGATATCGGCTTGAACGTTCGGTTTTGGTTTTAATTTAAAAATTAAATATAATCGGAACATCGATAGGAAACTCGGTTTCGGATTTAATTTGAAATTAAGTATAAATGGTATAATGAATTAAGAGGTTAATTTCGTAATAAAGAAATTGGATAAGGCAAGCCGTATAACGATTTCTAAACCGGTGTCATGCATGATCATTTTGTTGTGCATTATAAGTGATTATGGTGTTCCTGTATGTACATATAGGGTATCGGGATTTGACCGGATAGCAGTTTCAGAGACATACCAGGTGAGGATAGATAAACCCTGATATGTGCCCGTAATGCTGTGTGTGTATCCTTGTTGTATGTGTATTTTTGTTGTTAGATTGATCTGCTGGAATGATTGTTGACTGTTGCATGATTGCCATGGAATTGTTGATGCTGCTGTAGAAATGTGTTAGTTTTGTATATGCTGTGATGGAAATATTGTTGAACTGTTTAATGTGAAAGATTGGTGATTGTTGATTAAGTGAAATTTGGATTAATCTGAGGTAATTGAAAATGGGTAAAAGATGGAAGAGTAAAGGAATTGAACTGGAATTTGAGATGATGATGTAATTGTCACTTGGAAAGTAGTGGTACGACTAGATGGTTAGAGACTAGTTCTGTGGTGTCTTGCCAGAGGGTTTGTTGGTTGGGGGTGTTGACCCCGGATTTGTGTTATTGGGATGTTGATCCCGGATTTGTGATATTGGGGTGTTGACCCCGGATTTGAGATATTGGGATGTTGATCCCATATTTGAGATATGGGGATGTTGATCCCGGATTGTGGTGGGGCCTGGCATCCAGAATTAGTTAATAACCAGGTACGACCCTAGCTTGTCCAGTGACGGGGCCCGAAAGATAAAATTGGTAATAAAAATAATTAAGCATTCCTTGGTCTTGATATAGTTGTTATGGTAATTTTCTTGTGATGTGATTGGTTGAGCTTGATATGATCTGGTGAGAGTCCTCTGTCGTGTTGTTTGCGATGATTTCCTCTGTTATGTTGTTTGTGATAGATTCATCTGATTTGATTGTTGTGTTTACCTCGAAAGTGTTATGGTTGAATATATCACTGTTTATCTTTCGTCGGTGAGTGCTTCGGACTCACCCCTCGCCTGCGGGGTTTCATCCCGTAGGATGGGTTGTTTGTAGTGCAGGAACGTACCGGGCGAGCTGATGCGTACCCTCGGACAGGACTCAGATCCATTAGTCGCATTGGGTTTTGCATATGACGTCATGTGAGTCTTAAGTCTTCCGCTGTGCATATCGTTAGGACTTCTGTTGTGTATTTGTGGTATTTGGGCCTTTGGGCCAGATGGTTGCTGTTGTTGATGTCCCCGGGGTTCGGGTGACGAGTTTCATGTTGGGCCGAAGGGCCGGTTTCCAGTTTTTTTACTGAGCCGTTGGCCAATTTATTAATTTATACACTGTTGTTTGGGCTTTATTGGGTTGGGTTGTCACAGTTCCGGCACGTGTTTACTGTGTACGGTAAATACGGGTCGGGGGGTCTCATTTTGGTAGCGGAGCGGGCGTTAGGTCTTGTCGGGCAGTCTATGTGTGTTGTTGGAGAAATTTTATGGTGGGGACTCCCCAAGTTTGATTTGTTGTAGATCCCTATTTATGTTAACAAATTACCTTTGATTGTTTGTTCTTTTCATTTTAGGGTTTACTTATTTCTCCAATTTACCTTATATGTTCCCCATTCATCTCCTAAAATTTATAGTATTTCCTTATTTATTGTGTATTATTTAAGAAATAAATCTACACATTGAATATATATACTTATATGATTTAATTATTCCTAATATAATTGAATTTAAGATCAAGTCTACAACTAATCAAACTTGGGGAGTCCCCACCATAAAATTTCTCTGTGTTGTTGTCTTGTTTGCATAGTTCGCTCCAGTTGTTTATTATTTTACATCATTTAGTTAGTGCATTATGGATCCAGTCGAGGGACGCCAGCTGTCGCGGAACATACATATAGGAGGTAATGATGCCATAATGTGCGAAAATACAAGTATTATTAATATTGCTAATATTTTGATAGAAAGGGAAATATTAATATATTGATTGCAAACAGAAATATTACATTGATATTTTAAAAAAAGGGAAATAATACATGGAACTTTGATATTATATAAAAAGAAAAATACAATTAACGATTCACAACGACGTTGACAAGGAAGCTGTTTGCGTCACTGTTGACGTTGACCGTGACTCTGTCGCTCCAAGAGAACCACATGCCGCCTCTGTCTCTCTGGCCAGGAATCTCGAACCGGTTAGCTTGAGGGAATCGGAGTGGAATCAGACCGTGATCGTCTCGCGGTTGCCACTGCGTCTCCGTCAGAAGAACCATGTTGGGCTTGTACTGGTTCTTCAAGTCCCTCAGGGTGCGTGAGAACTCCTGTGCACGCCTTGCAACTCCTCTGCAGTTCCATACCAGTAGCCGTACCTTTGGCCAAGTTGGAGGTAGCCGAGTCATTCTGGGTATGCTCTGGGCTGTCATTGCGAGCTGGTAGTAAGCGCCTTGCTCCACAGTCTGGCAAGTGGACTCCAGTTTGAATTCTTGAAGCCTATCCGAGATGAAGAACATCACGGAGTTTGCTGAGCCATAGTAGGAAGTCCTCAGTGTTCCATGGTCCTCTAGGAAGAACACCTCTTCCATTGGAGTGACGAAGAACCGCGACGAGTAGAGTTCGTCGACGAAGACCAGTCGTGGCATCTACCGAGCTCGTTCGGTAGTTCTTCGGCACGCTCATTGACCATGCTGTACGCCAGACGGTTTCTCCTGCCGAGATTGGCACCTTCGACAAAGAACACCGACGAGGGAGCAGGCATTTTGCTTGGACGTATGGGGTTTTGTTTGAACGTGGTGTTTCTTTTGCTTTAGCGTTTTGTTGCCTTGATTGCTTTTGGTGATTTACACTTCACCGCTCCTTCTTTTATACTCTTATGGGGAGCGTGATTACCGTTTTTGGTTTTCAAGATTTTGTTTTTTTTTTTTGAATTTACCGTTGCTTGCATTTATTGCTTTACGCGTTTTTCGGACCCATGCTAGAGATTTTCAGCCTATTTTCAACACATGATTTTATTTCGCTCTGACTATCTTGTCTTTTGTTTTATGGCCTTTCTATATATCTCTTGCATCTTTTATCACAAGCATCCATGACCGTTGAGGCTAGACGGATGGGGCCGTATCTCGAGTAGAGCGCATGTGCGACAAGCTCACAGCTGTTCGGACATCGTGGAGAGATACGAGCCTTGACAGACGTTTTGGCTTATGCGGAAATGGTGAACAAGTGGGTAACGTGCCTTTCGAGGGACACAGGACGTTCCCGTGATCATCGCCTTCCGAGTTAACGGATGTCTTCTTTACGAGGTTAACCGACGTCACCGTTAACTAAACATGTCACGTTTCTCGGGATCGAGAATGGATACGATCGATCCTGAGCATTGATCATGAAAACATGTTTTTGTTTTAATTTCTTTATGTTTTACTTTTGTCAGACGAGTTTTGTTTTTATTTCTTTTTGTTTTGATTTTGTTAAACAAATTTTACTTTTAATTTCTTTATATTTGATTTTATATATCCTTATAGTTGATTTTTATTTTACCTTGAGATGTTTTATTTTCCATTTAACAAGAGATTTCTTAACATAAGAGATTTTGGATCTTAAAAGGAAATTTATTTTATTAATATCATAAAAGGTTTTACAACAGAGAAGAAGTACTCTACTGAGTTACTTGCTTCTCTAAGTCCTTTACAAGTTGCTGGACATTCCTCAGGTGAGGGAACAGCTCCGCACACGCCAGTTCGATTTGTGCCACCGTCGAGCTGATCTTCCTCAATGAGACGTTCAGCTGTGTCAACTTCTGCTGCGGTGTGCTGCTCTCAGCTACCGCCTTGCCTTTCTTGTCCTCAGCTTTCTTGCCGGCACGCTTCTTCCGTCGCTTTGGGGAGACCACCATGTGCTCCTCCAGACCGATGATGTTGGTCTTGAACCGCTTCTTCGGAGGCTCTTCATCGGAGCTTGTTGGGAAAGCTGTGCCGCCGATGTAGCTGTTGTTCTCGGAGTCTGAAGTCGTTCGAGAACGAAGTGGAGAGTCCATGGCTGAGAATGAATGACTCAGCTATGAGGTTTGGTATTTATAAGCGGATGAGATGTCGCTTAAGGGTATTAACGGAATCTCATGTTGAGTTTGGACACCTGGCAGAGTGTGCTAGAAACTTATCGTGGTAGGACCCATGGATAAGACGGAATTTCGGGGACGAAATTTTTTTTAAGGGGGATAGAATGTAACAGCCCGGGTAAAATTTTTGATTTTTACCGGGACTGTAGAAATTTTTTTACCGTGATTTACTGTTGAATTAATCTCGGGTAATTAATTCACGGTAAATCGGGAGTCGTTTTTCGAAACCGAGAATTTTCCCGCGCTCGGGAGTGTCTTTCTAACTAACCGAGCCTCGGTTTCCAGTTCCGAGACTTGGACGACGTTCAGGAGGATTAATCGGATTTTCCGAGCCCAAGTCATATTTTTGGACTCGGGACGGGATTTGTCGGAAAGACGGGAGTATCCCTGCGTTTACGGGATTCCGACACGAGAATCTGGACCGGCCGAATGTGGTTGCCCGAGCCACTCTTCTTCCTTCTTTTTCCTTCCTCTTTCCCGGCAATGTTTCTTCTCTCTCCCGGTTTTTCCCCGGCCACGCGGGCCCCACTTCCCTTCCTTCTCTTCTTTCTTTTCCTTCTTTCTCCTTCACCTTTTCCTTCTTCCATTTTCTTTTTCCTTTTCACCCAGCCGCCTCCACCCGTGACTAGTTGGCCCTCCTCCTTTTCTTTTTTTCTTTTCCTTGTCTCTTCCTTCCTCTTCACCTTCCCCAACCGAGCCCTCCTTTTTCCTTTTCTTCTCCTAGCTCTCTTCCCTTCTCCACCCACACCTGCAACCGCCACCACCGTGATCCACCCCTGCCTCCTACCTTTTTCTTTCTTTCTTTTTTTTTTCTTCTTCTTCTCCTCCCTTCCCCTCCGGCAGCCCTGTCTCTTCCTCCTCTGACCGCTGCCGTCCTCGCCCCTATTCCTCTCTTCTCCTCGCGATGCGCCGCCGCCCTCCTCCCATCTGCATCGCGCCCCGCCGTTCTCTTCCACCAGTCACAACCGCTGCCGCCACCCTCTCTGCAGCTGTGGGTGAACTGACGAGCCTCGAGTCGCCCTACTCCTCCTCGTGTTCTCAAGCCGCCACGCACAGAGCCGCTGCATCTTCATTGTCGCGCCGCCGATCTGCCCCTTGGGCCGTCGCCGCTGTAGCAGCGATGGAGGATGCCGTGTGGGTAAGTGAGCCACCGTACCCCTCCCTCTTCTCTTCTACTCCTTTCTTGATCCCCTACTCTTTGTGGGATTGTTGCTAATCGGTTGGATGTTGTTTTCTTTTTGCCGTCGACTTGTTTTTCGAGATGGTGCTGAAGGTGATTTTCCGGCGAGTGGATAGCGTTGAGCACGAGACCATGACGGAGGTTGGAGGGACGATGTGTGCGTGGGTATGTTGTTGAGGTTGTGAACGAGGGTGTGACAGTTTCTGCACAAAAAACAGTACAGTGGTGTTGCTGATGTTGCTGGATGGAAGCAGTTACTGTTCCGGCGTGAACAGTAACCGTGAGCATCCTTTGCTGCCGTGAACAGTGATTCCGGCGAGGATTCCGGCAGTCTCGGGTCTATCCCGGCGAAGCCTCGGGATTTTCCGGCGAGCCCGGAAACCGAACTTTGGGTAATTCCTTGGACCCGCTTTACACTTTGGCACGGGTTTGGGCTCGGTTTGCACACGGACTCGAAAACGGGCCGAACGTGCGGAGGCCCATATTACCGTGACATATATGCATTACCAACGGACCCCGAACTCTAATAACGAAACCCGAACAACGTTAACGAACCCGGACTCTAATTGTTTAATTAAACAAAGATTTAATTTAATTAATCAAATACTAATCCTTAATTCTACTTATATTCCGTAATTCGATTTAAAATTTTATTTTGTGTTGGACCATTAGAAAGACCTATAGTATTTAAATTCTGGTTTAATTAATTTATATTTGGACTCTTGATAATTAAAGGCCCAATTATACTTATTTACTTGATTTAGTTGTCAAATGTAAACTAAAAATATAAATATGAATACCTACGAATTATAAACACATGTGTATAAATGATTACATATATATCCTACCAAATTAATGTTTAGCTAAATAATGCAGTTACGACTTGATTTATCACCTAAATATAAACATAAGGTTAAATAGGAGTTACCTACTATACATGTATAAATATGGTCACACTAGACATACGTATAATCTAGTATCGATGATGTATAAATATACGTATATACACATGTATTTTAATATGTTTATGTTTTTCCCTTATCGACAAAGGGCTAGAAGGCCGGGATATCGGCTTGAACGTTCGGTTTTGGTTTTAATTTAAAAATTAAATATAATCGGAACATCGATAGGAAACTCGGTTTCGGATTTAATTTGAAATTAAGTATAAATGGTATAATGAATTA
>JAKUCV010000713.1:0-25480 GCA_028386065.3 Turnera subulata
TTAAATGATGCTCCTACTAAGAATCAATAAAATGATAACAAGTAGGCCAAGATCCACATTTCACTACAACATAAGTCAGCTAGGGCTGATCACCTACATCATAGCTATTTAGGTAGACAACTCTTGTCAATTACATCTCTATGCAACTCTTGGATAGTTGAGTGAACAACACCTTGTCCAAGTCTTTCTTATAGACATTACTCAACCCTTGCCTCTAGGTTCTTAATCCTATTAAGGCAACCTAGTTAAGTCCACACCCACAACAAGCAATCGGGATATTACAATTATCCTCTCGAACCTTGCTAGGATAAACATAGGCACCTTGCTAGGGCAAAATCTACCTAGTGTTGATCTAAGCAATGATTAGTGCTCATCATGAAAGGCAACTAAGAACTTAATATTTCATCAACATATGTTCATACATCTCATGCATATAACCATTTTATCATAGATTGATGTTAAGCAAATTTGGAAACAAATGCAAGTGAACATCGATGTTTTCACTTGAACATCGATGTTTATATGTCTCTGGAACTCAAGAACATCGATGTTCAACTCTTAAACATCGATGTTGTAGTAACTTGAACTCCAAACCATTTCACCGAGGCTCAAGAACATCGATGTTGGACTCTACAACATCGATGTTTGAGTAGCTCAGAAATTCAAGATTTTGCAGTAGCATAAAAACATCGATGTTTATACCCAACATCGATGTTTGAACTCCTGGAACTTAATAACATCGATGTTGTTTCATAAACATCGATGTTATTTGAATTCTGGAAATTCAATCAATTTGGCCGAGCTCAAATAACATCGATGTTTAATATTTAAACATCGATGTTGTTGAGTGGTTGCATGAGAACATCGATGTTGGACTCTACAACATCGATGTTTTGGAGGTTCGGCCGAGGGTCACTTCATCAGAACATCGATGTTTGTCACACAACATCGATGTTATGAAGATTCGGCCAAGCCTAAGCTCATGCAAACATCGATGTTGGTCACACCAACATCGATGTTTTGGCCTGTATGTACTTGAACGACATTCGTTCAAAACACAAACCGAAACTCGGTTTTTCTTGGTCGAACTCTTTGACCTACTGCCATAAACACCTTAATTGATATCTCATACCAATCAAGTGCTTCTTGTCAAAACATTTTTGACAAATCAACATGCATATCTCATACACACAATTGAACACAAAATGGCATGATCATGCTATATCACATAAAACATATCATGTATATTTACTCAAAACATACCAAACAATATGCACATATTTGCATGGCAAATCATATATACCAAAACAAAACTTAGCATATCATTTGATAACCACAAAACACATCATGTTCAAAATCACTTAGCATATCACATATACAAGTTGATTCCTACACATGCTTAGATGATCATATCACATATGCATCATTTACACGGTTTAAAAGCGTCACAAGTTGCTCCGCTACCACTGTAAGTTTCCCTAAGCTATATGACATTCATATAGAAGCAAAAAGATGCAGCGGAAGACAAGGGAAACAACCAAGAACACATGTGAAGATAGTAAACCGTATAACAAAATTTGCGTACCTGTAAGATTAGGGTCTTCCACCTAATAGCTGTGTAGAATCAGTGAGAGCAAGAAGAAGATCTGCTCCTCTACGGTATCCACACGAACCGTGATGGCTTGGAATCGTCCCACGAAGCAAGCCTCGAGCTCCCCGGACTGAAGTGCTAGCAACAAAACCCGGGGCTGTGTGTAAGGTGTGTTTTGGGCTCTTCCTTTCTTTCATAAAGAAGAAGAGATGGTGGTATATATGTGTGGACTGAAAAACTAGCACAAGGTAGGAGAGGGGAGCAGCAAAAACGTAAAGCAAATGCCAAGGAAGGAGATGAATGATCTGATCACTCAAAACCAAGTGGAGACACAAGATAGTGCAAGTGATGGCCTACCCCCTTTGGCCCATCACCCACTAAATCATGTCTTAGACAAGATAATGCTGCTCCCATCACTCTTTCCAGCACAACACACACTACATTCCACTCATGCCTGATCAATAATTATTGATCCAAAACCGGCCCTGGTTCAACCATGGTCCAACCACGGTTCAACCATGGTCCAACCACACCCGGTCCAACCATGGTCCAACCACGGTTCGACCATCTGCTCGAATCATCGGTTCTATGTGTGTGACCCTGTAGGGTCTTGTAACGTCCGGCAATGAATGTAAAATCTCATTTTACAATCATAAACAAAGAGCGGCGTCTAGCGACACATCATTGCTACCCGAACGACAAGATCAATTACTGATTCGCTATGCCTCGGAATATGTCATCGTCCCTTCGTCCCATTATCAAGATTAGACCGAGACATGGAAACGTCAATCTCGTACATGTCTAATCTCGGTTTCTTGATCCTCGAGTTAATTGTATAAAACGGATACCTGTGATATCATCATATCACCCTATCCGAGCATGGCCATGCATTTAATAGTTCAACTCTATTAAGAAACCTACTCAATAATATACCCGTTATATAGGTCGGACGAATCCCCTCTTGATCAATCAAAACCCACTACATACTCGTCATATACCCAATGATTACCCTTATGTCCACCCAGTTACGGATGACTAGGAATAATATCAAAAGTACATGATTCATATGTTGGATACCTTGATGATTTCAGGTCGGAGGACAATACATCTATAAGAAACGCTATCGACATACATATAACGTTCCATGTAGCATTCTTATGTGGGTCGGTCCGGTCAACAAGATCCCCATCTTGTACCCGTATGTAGAATTCGTAACTCATACAATCCTCAACATACGCTAGTCTTATTTTATTATTACAACCCAACCATAATAATAAACGACTAGGGACATTTAAGAATATACATATCAAATACATATACACTAGGGTTATATATATATGCAAGAGATTATCTCATAATCATATATATAGGCATAACCTCAAATATGTATACATGAATACAATCATCCATAGATTGGCTTTTGGGCATATTACTAACAACACGTGCCATATTGGTACTTCGTCGCTTCTTTTGGCCTTGTTGTTCGATCTTGGGCTTCTTTCTCAGGTGAGTTGGCCCAATTTTCTTTCCCCATTGCTTTGTCTTCGAACCACCCTTGGGCTTGGAAGTTGCCATATGCAATTCAGCATGTGGCTTACCAGCCTCACGGCTTTCCTCTTCCAACTCAAGGTGCTTCCGGACATCTTCCAGATTGTTGATTCGAACATTATGGGTGAGATGCATTTTCATCTGCTCCCAGTCATCGGGTAAAGAACGTATGATTGCTTGGATTTGTTGTTCATCAGTTAGGACATGCCCAGAATTCCTCAATTCCTTGATCATATTGGCCATGTGCCTCATATGTTGTTTCATAGTATGACCTGGATTTTTCTTGTAGGAATCAAACTTGATTGTCAAGGACCTTAACTTTGTCACAGATAAGGTACTGTAACTTGTCTTCAAAGCATTCCAAATAGCCATAGCATTTGGAAGGTCCTTGCAATCTAGGAAAATGTCCTCTTCCACTGTGCTCAGCAACGTACGCCGAGCAGTGGAATCCTTTTTCTTCCAAGCATCATAAGCTTCACGGTCACGCCTATGCTGAGCTGTATTGCCAGCTTCAAGCTCATCCATAACATGATTTATTGCCTCAAGAGCCTCTTGCTCTTCCAGCACATACTGGATTTTCAGACTCCAGACTTCATAATTATCGCCATTTAGCTTCAACCCTTTGTTGAGCTCCTCGATAATTGCACTTACAGCAGTAGTCATTTTCTTTAAACAAAAGAATAAAGACAAAATTAGAATCATAAAACACAAGGATTTAATGTTCACATACATATATGTCATTATGCAAAGCTATAATTAATTAAGCTAATAGACATATGTTTAACCCGGAATCGAAAGTTCACTACGTTCCCAATCATCTTCCTAAGGTTAAATACATAAAGAAAATTAGCCCAATTAATTAAGTAAGCTAAGCATTTCAATTATGCTTTCATGCAACGTATTTGTTAAAGCATAATATTTTTGTGCTAAACAATTTAACACGTGTATTAAATGTCAAACTAATTAACATTTGTATGATGTTAAACTAATTAACATATACAACATATCATTGCAGCATCATTTATATAATATTTGCGAAATTACTTAACAAAACAGGAAACCTTGCTTGGTGGTTAGGAGATGTTTGTTCCTCCTTGAGGTCACGAGTTCAAATCTCGTTGCCTACTTTCTACCCCCATTGCTGCTCCCTTTAAAAAAAACGCATGCACCCACTTGCCCACTTGCAAGTTCACGTGTACTCAAAACAAGGAGAGCATCTGTTACTTTTAAAACAACTTGCGCATGTAGACTAAAAATTTACCGTTATCAAATGCACTGTACACAATGCATGGGAGAAATGAAAAGGATGAAGCATCTTTTACTTTCCAAAAAAAAAAGGTTCACGCCCATAGAGGAAGTGTTGCAAACTTTTTTTTTCTCTCTTTTAAGGAAAACAAATTTCCAACTTCATCAGTCTTCAATTCTTCATCAGTCTTATTTTGCACTCACAGTTGCAAAAAAAAATTTACTGAAAAAACAAAAAAAAAGGGTCTTCTTCTTCTCACACACAAAAAAAAAACACCTTGAAGTTCTTATATTGTGACGTTGAAGATATCGTCAGTGGGGAAGAACACCACAAATGGGGACTTCTCGCATGCCCCGACAGCAGCCATCTGCCACCAGAGGCTTGCGTCACCATCACAGGTTTAGGGGGTCTTAACAAACCGGGAACCACCATGGAGACTCTGCGCCGCCGTGAGCAGCGGATTCCAGAAGAATTAATCTCGACTTTTCTGGTTCAATAACCACAAGGTTTCTTCACATTTTTTGTTCATGATATGCACATGTCCAAAAAAAATATGTATGTAGTTCATTTGCACAAGAGCATATCAATGCATGCGTGGTAATAAAGTCAACCATACAGAAAAAAAAAAATGATGCATGTCATATACTTGCAGTCATTCCAGAAACCGAGCCTTTCAGCTCCGCTACCAATGAAGGAAAGCATAATACAGGAAACTTACTTCTATTTCCTAGCGATGCAGCGGAAGCAGGATCGGGAGCTTAGTTCGATTTACCGGTCGGAGGAAGTCGTCACGGTTTGTTGGATCGACTTCCGAGTCTCCACAACCTAAACCCTCTTTTACTGTGCCCTCAAGGTTTTCTGTATGTGTCTGCCTTGGTTTTTCCCTGGCTTGCTCTATCACCCGTTGGATAAGCAATTTATAGGAAAAATATGGTTGCCTGGTTGTTGAAATATTCCTTCACTTTTCTTTGCAGCAAAACACTAATTATTCTGCACCCATTGTGGGTGAACGGATTATATTGCTTCATTAGTGAAGGTCCCTACAGTCTTTCATGACTGTGCACCTCATTGTGGGTGTACTTATCGTTTTATTCCAACAACCTAAATTTTTGATTGATGGAACCTAACAGTATATACAAGGGAAGTGCGGACTATTATGTGCTTATTTATTTATTTTTTTTTATTCTAATCGATGTGTTTATTAACTGATCATGAGAAAGAGGGTGTACATTGCCATGCTGGAAAGGTCCAGCATGCCCCAAAAATTATGTGCCAAGAGGTAAAAAAATGATGAAGTAACAGGAGCGTATACCGCGTGCATGAAATGTGCATGCATGCACCAATTGTACCAGGAAAATTCTATAGTGGTATTTTTTTGATATAAAAAAAAAATACCACAAAAGTAATATGATATCTGATATCTCATTTCACAAAAGTAAAAAAAAAAAAAAGAAGAGAGAAGAAAACAGAAAATAGAAATGGTGCATGCTCATTATAATTACGTAAAACGCAACTGAGAATTTGATACATGTATTAAGATAAACAAGGGTACAATTAATTAAGAAGAGAAAAGAGAATAGATCACACAGCACAAGAATTAATGACTGATGAAAGGAAGGGAGGGAAATATGCTGGCTACCGTCATCCGCGTGGCTGGTTTTGATGGTGCCATTAACAAAGGTATCTTGGTGTGTGTAGGAGAAAGGGACCTGGAATGAGGAGCCGGATGCCTTGAGATTGACCGTCACCGAAGTGGTTGGGGGCACGAGAGCATTGTACTTAGTTTTGACGTGATGGGTTAACTTCAGAGTGTCTCCCCACTTGTAAGGAAGACCAGCAAAGCTATCTCCAAACACCACGGAGTTGTCATCGACAATGGCCGGGAATGGAGAGCTAATGGTCGGTGCAACGATATTAATGTTGCTAAGGCTGTCCGGACTGGTGAAAGTCCAGGTGCCGGTTCGGGTGTGGAGGTAATCCAGCGTCACCTCTGTCTCTTCACTGCTGTGGGCGTCGTCATTGACAACAGTTGTGTTGGCCAAGTCATGGGGAGGGGTTAGATCATCAGGATTAATCTTGGCATCCTCCACCACAAATTTGACATCAAGGATTTCCCTACGGAGAGGAGTGCTGCCCACATCCGCGATTGTGAAATCATCTAGGCCCTCCCCGACAGGATCTCTTGTCAGAATCAAGCAGAGTGCCAAGGGTTCAGCAACCCTCCACGCACAAGCATACGATCCTGTCTGGACATGCTGCAACCGAACCCTGCCTTCCGGCAGCAAGATGGGCTTGAACAAGGTGCAGGTGAGTTTGGATGTGTCTTCCTCCGGATCATCCGCATCTGCACCAAGCCACTGCAGTGCCTCGGGCCTTCTCCAGTATTTGTTATTGTAGCAAGATTTCAAGTTCACAAACTGCCAAAGCCCAGTCGTCTTTGCTGGCTCTGCTTCAAAAACTGTGGGTAGGCTTACATCCTCCCCGGACAATTTCAGCATCCCATGTACCTACCCTACGCTTTGGTCAACGAAGGACAGGTATTTGTTGTTATAGGAGGAGAAGAGTGTGAAAAATTCTGGAATTGGAAGTGCCATTTCCTTTCTTTCTCTGCCTTATTATACCCCCAGCATCCAAATACCCCCCTTTTATAGCGGCAAAAAAGGAAAACCCGCATTCTTAATTATTTCTTTCAGATTTTTTTTCTTTCTTTTTTTAAAAATTTCTTTTCCATAACCAAATTTTATTTTTTAATTTTTTTTTCCATCCTACATCTCCCTCCACCACGTATTTTTGTCCCTTTTATTTTTTAAGGACCACTTCTGAAAACAAAAATAATCACTGCCAATATATGGCTCAAAAAGAGAGGAATTATATATATTAGATCTAATCATATAAGGGCCTACACAGACTGAAAAACATTATGTACCTTTTTTATTCTCTTGTATCGTTTATTTTCCTGTTAATTCCTCTTTAACAAAAATGAAAAAGGACATTTTTAGTTTGCAATCTGGCTTGGCGAGTCTGGTGCAAGTTGTGTCATTGATATATGGGGTGTTCAATGGTGTCCACTGGCAAAAGTTTGAAGATTTTGTCCTACAATGAACATTCCTGTTAGCATCAAAAGAAATGGACATTCCTGTCTCCATGTAGCTGCAGTCGTTCTTCGAGGTACATTATCGGTATAGCTGCCCTCATAACTACTATTTGGCTCATAAGGAACCGAAGTGTCTTTAATTGATAGCACAACTGCAGATATTGATAGAATTGTGGAGCTGTCCCTTGTACACGCTACCTTCTATAGATCAAGGCTCTTCAACAAGATTTTCCTTCCAACGCCTCTTAAGTTATGCTAGATCCAACGCTAAGCGAATCCGCAGCTGGAAAGGACTTAAAAGATGCTTCAATTGTCTTGAATCTTCACAACAGAGCACAAGTGATTGCTGGAATAGTCTGCACATACCTTATGTGTGTTTTCATCAGTGTTTTTAGCGTGTTTTTTTTTTTTTTTGTTATATATGTACTCCTTGTAATTATTTCTGTGGTCTTTAAAATAGTCTTTTCGTTAGTAAAAACTGAAAACGGACATATGTGTATACCAAAACAAAACAATATTTTCTATGTTTCCCATTAATTTCTCTATCATGCACCGCCTATGTGTATGGACCACGTATATGTATGCGTATGGACCAATGTATGCCTATGGACCACGTATATATTGCATGCGCTCTTCTACAACCACAAATTGAGAAATCTCTTCTGCATTGGTTATCTTTAGAAATTATCTCGTGTGTGCCAAAAAGAAATATTAGAACTAAACTCCATCAACTTACCGGAGAGTATATAGGATATATAATATTTCAATTAGTTCTCCAACTAACAATTTTAAGACAAGATTATATATTTTTACGGTCCTCAGGTACTTTAACTTCTATGATTATTTTTTTTTTCCATACTTCCGATTCAGTTTGGGTTACACAAACACAAAAAGTAGGTCAAGTTGTGACCAACGTAGTCTCTGACACCATTGAAGAGGTAATTTTTAGCCAACTTATTAATTTCTCAATGTAGTCGAGAGTTTCTCTCTCTAAAAAAATTTCTCGAGAAAACTCAGTTCCTTCAATGAATTTTCTCGGGGAAATTTCACGACTACTCTTTTTCTTTCCTCTTTTCCATTGTTCTTTCTTTATTCTCTATGGCTTCTTGTGAAATTTCTGCTTCGCCCATTCTGGATTCTTCAGACCAGGCTCATGAACGTTCGGCTGTGGTTATGGATCTTGATCGTATTGATCTACTATTCAAAGCTAGCACTCATATACAACGCCAGTTGAAGGGTAAGAATGTAGTTGATTCTGTCCTTATTCCGCAGAAACCTACTGAGGCTCCTATTTCTGTTCCTTCTCCACCGATTGCAAATTTGGGGGTTAGGGTTCCTGTGGTTAATCCATCCAATTTGGGGGATTCCTCTGTAGTTGCTCCTCCAGTGCCATCTACGGACTCTTCTGCTTTTGCTCCCCATTCATGGGCAACTGTGGCCAAGCGCACCCCTCTTCATCCATTACACTTTTGTCCAGCCTGTTTTTAATGCTGATTCTAATGTCATTCAGATTCCTTCTCAACTGCTTGACCTTGGTCGTAAAAGTACTCGCTCTATCTGATTGGGCAATTTATGGGCAATCCTCCTAAGATTAGTTTGATTCATGCCATGGCCACGAAATTGTGGGGCAGAGAAGGCGCTGTCACTGTAGTGCCTTATAAAGAGGATCTCCATCTTTTCAAAATTCCTTCGGATTTATCCCTATCTCGTGCTCTTCACAGTGGCCCATGGCATATTGGAGGTACTCCACTGCTTCTTCATAAATGGGAGGTTAACACTAAGCCAGTTGACTTCACTACTTCTTTAATTCCTGTTTGGGTACAATTAAAACATGTTCCCTTTGAGCTGATGACTAAGGAAGGATTAAGCTACCTAGCCAGTGCCATCAGTAAGCCTCTCCATATGACTCAGGATTGCTCTACTCTTTTTTCTACTGATCGTGTTAATGTGTGCATTGAAGTGGATTATTCTAAACCATTACTTGAGGCCCTTACTATTGCGTTCGATGGCTGCAATCGGACTATTAATATATCCTATTCGTGGAAATCTTTATTTTGTGATCAGTGTCATAAATGGGGTCATCATCTTCTAGCGTGCTCTGCTAAACAGACCATTGTTCAGTGGGTTCCCAAAGTTGTTGTTGCTGATCCTTCAAATACTACTGCTCAGGAATTACCTATCTCCACTATTGTTGATGTTCTTACTCCACAATCTGAGATATGCAAGAACCCTCCGGTCTCTAGTTCATTGGATATTGCTGCTAATGGTTCTATTTTTGCTCCATCTAATTGCACTGCCTTAGCTACCTCAACTGACTCGCATTCACTTATCCCCAAATGTGACTCTTCTGAGTTGATCCCCAATTCTGATCATTACTCTACTGAGCTAACAAATGTGCCTCATGTTACTTTAAGTCTAGGGGTTAAGGTGATTAGTCCTAGGAAGACTAGAGTTGTTACTGCAGGTGTCCAGGAGATTGTCCATCAATCTAAACCTGTAGCTAAACCCAAGAAAGGTCGTGGTAAGGGTGCAACGAAATCAAAAGTGTCTCAGTCCCCCACTGAAACAAAGTGTTCCCCCCATCCACCTAATTAATAAAGTGGATTCTCTGGAATGTGCGGGGGATTAATGACCCCTCTAAATGTACAGCTGTGTTACAACGTATTAATACTTTATCTATTGATCTTGTTTGCCTGATTGAGACTAAGATCCTAGAAGGAAATGCTTCAGAAATCAGGAAGTCTTTTCTCCCAACCTGGAATTTAGCGCATAACTATACTCATGCAAGACTCGGGCGTATCTGGCTCTTATGGTCTGACCAATTAGAAGTGAAAATCTTAACTAGCATTGAACAACTTATTCATTGTTCTGTGTGCAGCTTGCGGGATCAACTTACCTGTTATGCCACTTTTATGCGTGGTATAAACTCTGTAGTGGAGAGAGCTGGTTCTTTATATCCTAGTATTGTAATCTTGCTGCTAATGTGGGTAACTCTCACTTGTGTATTTTAGGTGATTTTAACATTGTCCTAAACCCTAATGAATCTACCTCCCCTGCTACTCACCTCACTTCTGACATCACAGAATTTGCAAATTGCCTGTCGTTGAATGGGCTCTTTGACCACCCATATACTGGCTCCTTTTTTACATGGTCTAACAAACAGATTATAAACCCTATCCTTCGAAAATTGGATAGATTTCTTGTTAATGCTCCTTGGTTTTCTCTTTACCCTAATAGTGCTGTCGAATTCTCACAGCCCTATAATTCTCAAAACCTTTGTTATCACTCACCAAGGCCCTAAACCTTTTAAGTTTTGTAATCATTGGACTACTCATCCCGACTTTCTTACCACTACTGCTACCATCTGGAATGTGCAGATTGATGGTTTTGCGATGTTTAGACTTTGGCAGAAATTAAAACTCCTCAAGCCAGTACTCAAGAAGTTACATCAGCAGTCATATAGTGATCTTCCCACTCATATTACCACTATAGAGTAGGAGCTACTTTCAGTTCAGCAACAAATTTTTGCAGGGGATTTATATGAGGATTTATTGTCTACTGAACAATGCCTAATTTCTACTTTAGCAGACCTTAGACTGGCGGAAGAATCTTTCTTGTGTCAAAAATCCCGAATTACTTGGCTATCTAGTGGGGACTTTAATACCCGCTTCTTCTATAATATTGTGAGGGCAAGGAAAGCCAAAAACACTATCCGGAGTTTGCTATCTTCAACTGGTGTTCTTCTGACAAACCCTTGGCAGATTGAGCAAACCATAGTGCAGTATTATTCTGACTTCTTGGGCAAATCGAATTCTGCTATTACTGGAGGATCGATCTCTTACTTTAAATCTCTACTTCATCGCAACATTTCTGCTGCACAAACAACTATGCTCACAACCGATGTCATTGAGGAAAAAATTAAATCTGCCATATTCTTTCTAGGCAGTAGTAAGGCCCTTGGGCCTGATGGATTCACAGCAGAATTTTGCAAATCTACTTGGTCGATTGTTGGTAGTGTTGTCACTCAAGCTGTTAAAGAATTCTTCCACTCTGGTAAAATGCTGCAGGGCATAAATTCCACTATTTTAAGTTTGATACCGAAAGTTCCTAATGCCCAGAGTGTATTTAACTTTCGTCCAATTGCATGTTGCACTACACTATATAAATGCATTTCAAAGATTTTAGCCAATCGTCTTCAGCAGTGCCTTCTTACTCTCATAAGTGATAATCAATCAGCCTTCATTCCTGGTAGGCGGATAGTAGACAATGTCCTGCTTGCACTTGAAGTTGTGAATAATTATCATCGAGCAGGAACTTCAAGCCGATGCACCCTCAAAATTGATCTAATGAAAGCTTTCGATTCTATGAACTGGAGCTTTCTACTAAATGTTCTTGAAGCAATGGGATTCCCTATAAAGTTTATTAGCTAGCTGAAAGTGTGCTTCTCTACTGCTAAATTCTCAATATCCATAAATGGATCTCTATGTGGCTACTTTAGCTGAGGTAAAGGAATGCGGAAGGGTGACCCACTCTCGTCCTACCTATTTGTGATTTCTATGGAAATCCTTTCTTGTCATCTCAATCAGGCAGCTGCCAGTAAACTTCTCCCTTATCATCAGCGTTGTGAAAAAATTGGACTTATACACCTATGTTTTGCCGATGATCTCATGATCTTCTCGGATGGTAGCCTATTCTCTGCCTAGGCTGTTACACAACTATTAGAGCATTTCTATTTGCTCTCTGGCCTTCAATTCAACCCAACGAAATGTGAGGTGTTCTTTGCTGGTGTCAATGATCTTCATAAGGAACAATTCTTACAGCTATGTGGTTTTAAGTGCGGGATCCTGTAAGTATTCGGGCATGCAAACATGACAATCAAGTGCAGCGAAAATACCCGGAAACCTTAGAGGATCCAAGTGAAGCAACCAAACCGAACAACAAAATCGATCATACCTGAAACGGTTAGGATCTTTCACCTAACTGAAGAACCAAATCAGCTAGAGCCGGAAGAATATCATGCTCCTCTACGGTATCCACACGAACCGTGATGACTAGCCGGAAACCATCACATGATCTCCAACCCGAGCTCTCTCGAGACGCGGTGCTAGCTGCGGAATTTGGGAGCTAGAACTTGTGGTGTTTTGGTGTTCTTCCTTCTTTCTGAAAGAAGAAGAAGAGAGTGTGTGTCTATAAACTCAAGTCCTACTCAAGTTTTCTGGTGTGTAGCATAGTGTTAAGCTAAAGCTCTCAAGTCTGAAAAACTGATCACTCCACACTTGATCACACTAACACACAATGCATTAGTTAATTAGACTAATGGCCAACACTATAGCCCAAAGGTAGCAAGATAATGACACTCATCATCTTTTGTCTACCACTAATGCATTATCACTCATCAACACAGCACAGCACTAAACCTGGTTCAATAATTCAGATAATTAGTGGACCAAAACGACCCTGGTTCAACCACGGTTCAACCACGGTCCAACCATGAACCGGTTCAACCACGGTCCAACCATGGTTCAACCACCTGCTCGAATCAACGGTTCTATGTATATGACCCTGTAGGCACTTGTAATGTCCAGCAATAATTGTAAAATCTCATTTTACAATTATAAGCAAAGAGCGCGTCTAGCAACACATCATTGCTACCCGAACGACAAGATCAGTACTGACTCAATATGCCTCGGAAACATGTCATCGTCCCTTCGTCCCATTATCAAGATTAAACATGAGACGTGGAATATGTCATTCTCGCATATGTTCAATCTCGGTTTCTTGATCCTCGAGTTAACCGCGTAAAACGGATACCTATGATATCACCATATCATAATCCGAGCATGGCCATGCGTTTACAGTTCAACTCTATCAAGAGGCCCATCTGATAATATACCCGTTATATGGGTCGGACGAATCCCATCTTGATCAATCAAAACCCACTACATATTTATCATATACCCAATGATTACCCTTAAGTCCACCTAGTTACGGATGACTAGGAATAATATCAAAGTATACGACTCATATGTTGGGAACCTTGATGATCTTAGGTCTAAGGACAATACATATAAGAACCACTAATGACAATCATATAACGTTCCATGTAGGGTTCTTATGTGGGTCTGTCCAGTCCACAAGTTCTCTAACTTGTACCCATATGTAGAATTCATATCTCATATAATTCTCAACATACGCTAGTCTTAATTTATCATTACAACACTTCCATAATAATAATCAACTAGGGACATTTTAAGAATACAAAGTATTCTAGGGTTATAAATATGTGCAAGCGATTATCTCATAATCATATTTATTGGAATAACCTCAATGTATATACATGACTACAATCATCCATTGATTGGCTTTTGGGCATATTACTAACAGATCCTCCCTGTTCGTCACCTTGGAGTGCCACTTGTTTCTGGAAAACTTTCTTTTCAGTACTGTAAAACATTTGAATAGAATTCTAGCCCGCATCACCCATTGGAGCTCTCGCTTTCTCTCATTTGCAGGTAAATTACAATTGGTCATCTCTGTACTATTTAGCATTCAGAACTATTGGGCCAATATTTTTATACTACCTTCAAGAGTCCTAAAAGAGATCGAGCACCACTGCGCAACTTTTCTCTAAGATCCTAAATCTTCTAATACTAGAAAGGGTAAAGTCTTATGGGTGAATCTTGCTGTATCGAAACAAGAAGGGGGACTTGGTGTTAAACTGCTCAAACCTTGGAACACTGCTTGCATAGTTCGCAATCTATGGCATTTATTGTTAAAGGCAGGCTCTCTTTGGGTGGCTTGGGTGCACGCTCATTATATTAGACAATGTAGTTTGTGCAGTATAGCTATCCCTGCTGATTGCTCTTGGAGCATCAGGAAAATTCTGAAAATGCGTAAATAATTCTCGGTTGGATTTAACCATATTATTGGAAATGGATGCAATACATTCTTTTGGTGGGACTCTTGGCTACCTCGGGGACCACTCAGTACTTTGGTGTCACCAAATGTTATTGTCAGCTCTAAGATCCCCCTCCATGCCAAGGTGAGTTATATTATTTCTAATGAATCTTGGTTCTGGCCACAGTCCCGTTCTCCCCTCATTGCACAACTTAAATCTGAAGCTAATTGTATTGTTCCATCTGTGCAACCTGATATTATTCACTGGACTTTATTCCCCATTGGGCAATTCACTGTGAGGAGTGCTTGGGAGCTTATTAGAGCAAAACATGCACATGTTGATTGGTACAAACTTATTTGGTCCACGGGGCATATACCAAAACACAGCTTCATCACCTGGCTAGCTATATTAGATCATTTGGCTACTCGTGATAGGCTTAAGCATTGGGGAATTATTTCCTCTGCTCCTTGTTTATTCTGCCCTCACTTAAACGAAAGCCGTGATCATCTCTATTTCACTTGCCCATATTCTTCCATTATCTGGACTAGACTACTTTCTCTATGCTCTATTTCTAAAACTACAGGGGATTGGACAGCTGAATTTCAGTGGGCAAAGTGCCATCTACAAAATAAAGGTATTAAGGCTATGATCCTACGTGTTGCCTGGGTAGCCTGTATATCTCATATCTGGCGCGAACGGAATCGTAGACATTTCACTGGATGTTCTCGTTCTGCAGATAGTATTCTGTCAACCATATGCACAGATATGAAACTTTGTTTCCAAGGCTTAACTAATTTGAAGCTTCGCTCTCTTTCGGATGATGTGCATACATTATGTAATTTTTGGGGGATCCATTTTCAGAATAGACTTTGTTGATTGTATATAGCAGTTGTATTCTATTATATAGATATCATGTTTTCACTGTTGTGTACAGTTGTTAGGACTTCTCCTAACCAATTATTGCAATAGAAAGTTTGATTTGATTCTAAAAAAAAATGTAGTCTCTGACATTACAGATGTTGTGGTGAATCAAATTACTACATGTCGTCATTGTTATCTGGAATGTTCTTGTGGCCTTGAGATCTATCTTTACTTTTCCTTAGCAGGAGATTATAATGAGACTCTTCGCCCTGAGAAGCGTAGAAGTAAGAGGATATGCACAAGAGAGGATTTGGCTCAAAGGAGCTTATTCATTGCGACACTAATACTGCATCATTTAAAATTCTCCTAGAGTGATTGACAGTTCAATTGTAGCGAATAGTCTTTCTTCACCAACTTTATTCTTAAAGTCAGATGGAAGGGAGCTCCAATTATTGGCGTTTGATTCTCACCTAGGAATTCATTGACTGGGGTTTAAATCTTCTCCTTTTTTATCCTGTTAGTGGGATCATCCTGGTTTTAACATGATCATTTATTAGTTGTGGTTACAAGTGGAGTTGGAGATACCGTAAAAAATTTGTCTCCTCCAAAAGATGGCTCGCTTAAGGGCTAAACTTTCTCAATGGGACTGACAATCTTTTAGGGATGTCAACAAGGCTTTGAGGGAGGCACGTGATAAAGTGGATAAGCTGAAGCTTAAGCTGATCAAAAAATTTTATCCTCTGACGAGCAAACAGCTCTAGGGGAAGAATAAGATGATTATTTCCCGACAAGTAAAGGCACTGTGGCGGTAAAAATTTGAAACTCGATGGCTTCAGTTGGGAGATCAGAACACAATTTTTTTTAGATGGAAAAGGTTATCGACCTCTCTCTCTCTCTCCAAAAATCTCCTCCCACCTCTCTCTAAAAACTAGGGTTTTGGTGTCCGCTGGGGGCTGCCTTCGGGCAGCCTCTTCTTTCTTTTTATCCTTTTTATTCTTTTAGTCTTTTTCTGATAAATAATTGCTCCCACTCAAATCTATCATCTAGTCTAGATCTGATTTGATTTGGGTTGTTTTCCTCTTTTTGAGGATTTTTGCTCCAATTTGTGAGCTTTTTATATCCACACTAGAGAGGGAGTCTCTGTGTTGGATCTGAATTCCCACCACCGTGTCCATCGCCGCCACTCACCATCTGCAGTGCCGCCACTCAGTATCGATCTTCCTTGGCCAGACTACCTCCCTCCACTCTATGAACCCCTCTCCAATTCAACCATCTACCATCTGATTTCTCCCTTTCAAGGCCAAAGAAGAACGAATTGTGATAATGGTGCTGGTTTTTGGTATCTTGTGGCTATGGATTATATTTGGGACTGCTGTGTTTCCTTTTGTTCCTATTATCTCCATTATGCTCCTCATGATGATTGTTGAAAAATATAATTATCAAGTATTACAAGGTACAATGAAAGGTATCTTAGATCTGCTACAACATTTCCGGAGAAAACAGATCTGGTTCTCCAAAAGTCTTTCTTTTGGAGATAGTATAGGACTTGTCGAGCCTTATCATCCCTTATCTGTGAAGAGATTCAAGTCGTCATCAACATCCTGTTTAGTAGGATTGTTAACAAGTATTTGTTTCTCCTGTTAGTGTTCCAATAGATCTAGAATCTATCTGTCACTATCGAGTTTGCATTTGTGTTATTGTATTTTCTACAAATATTAATAGAATGCCCGTTATTATCAAAAAAAAAAAGAACACAATTTTTTTTGACTCGGTGGCATGTCATACAGGTAGAAAAAAGGAGACCAGTTCCATGGAATAGGAGGTCACTTTTACGAAACCTAAAGAGCTAAAATTGGAGGTAGTTAAGTTCTTCTCCACATTTTTTTTTTTTGTATACTAACGAAGTATTTTATTAAGAAGAGAAGCAATACAAGTCTGATGTACGATGTGTACAGTTCTTCTCCACACTTTATTATTACAGTGATACTTGTTTGACCACGCATTGGTGGCATCCTGTTAATTGGACCAAAAATTTAATTAGGTAGTTATACCTATATTTCGCCTAATTAAATGCCTGTATTGCATGTCGGTTTCAGATCCGACGAGGGATAATTGCACCGCGAGTCCTATAACTTTGCTCCAAATCCCATTTGACTCATATAATTTTCAAACAATCGATCTGAGTCCTATAACTTCTAAAAATAACACCAAATGAGTCCCCGTCCATGATTCCGTTAAATTTTTTGCTATCTTTAAGAACTGTTAATCCCCTATAAATATACATAATATTATTTTAATCCTTATAATTTTCAAAAAATTTTGTTTGAATCCTTTAAAAAATAATAAAAAATAAGAAAGGAGGACTCAAACAACTAAATGCACATTATTACATATATTAGATTTTAAGGTTACGAATTTAGGATAAAAAATGAAGTAGTAAGCCAGACATACTAAATCCTAGCATTGTAAATTCTAAACCCCAAAACTAAAAACACCAAATTCAGAAATTTTAAATTTTATATCATAAATCTCTAAATTTTAAATCTTAAAAACCTTAAACACTAAACCATACATCCTAAAATCCTAAACTCTAAAACCAAAACCTTAAATTCTAATCTCTAAAAATCTTAAACCCTCATTCTTATATCGTAAATCCTAAAAACCAAAAACCTTAAACTCTAAACCCAAAAATATTAAAACACTAAATCCTAAAGTCTAAATCCTAAACCTCAAAATATTAATTCTTATACACTAAAAACTCAAACACTAAACCCTAAAATCCTTAACTTCATATCATAGACCTCTAAACTCTAAATCCTAAAAAACTTAAATCCTAATTTTTAAACCCTAATAACCTAAAATCCTAAACTTTAAATCCCAAAATTTTAAACTCTAAACCCTAAACCCTAAATTCTTATCCAAAAAATATTAAACCCCTAATTATAAAAAACCTTAAAACCTACACCCTAACACCCTAAATCATAAACCCTAAACCGTAAACCCTAAAACCCTAAACCTAAAACCCTAAACCCTAGACCCTAAAATCCTAAACCCAAACCCTAAACCCTAAATCCTAAACCCTCTAAACCCTAAATCCTAAACCCTAAAAACCCTAAACCCTAAAATCCTAAACCTTAAAACCCTAAACCCTAAAACCCTAGTCTTAAAATCCTAAATCCTAAAACCCTAAACCCTAAAACCCTAAATCCTAAATGCTAAAACCCTAAATCCTAAAAATCCTAAAACCCTAAAACCCTAAACCCTAAAACCCTAAACCCTAAACCTTAAACCCTATAAGACTAAGAATCTAGTATTTAGAGTTTAGAATGTAGGATTTAGGATTTAGAGTTTAGGATTTTAGGATTTTTGGTTTAGGGTTTAACATTTTAAAATTTAAAATTTAAATATTTAGGATATAAAATTGAGAGTTTTGTAATTTATTATTTTTGGTTTTTGTATTTAGGGTTTAGAATTTACGATTTTAATATTTAGTATTTCCAACTTACTACTTCACTTTGTATCCTAAATTCTAATTCCTAAAGGCTAATATACATAGATATATGCATTTAGTGTTTCGAGTCGCTTCTTTTTTAATTTTTTATTATTTTTAAAGGATTCAAACAAAAATTTTTGAAAATTATAAGGACTAAAATAATATTATGTATACTTATAGGGACTAGAAGTTCTTAAAGATAACAGAAAATTTAACAGAATCATAGACGGGACTCATTTGGTGTTATTTTTAGAAATTATAGGACTCGAATCGATTATTTGGAAGTTATAGGACTCAAATGGGATTTCGAAATAAGTTATAGGACTCCGGGGGTGCTTATCCCGATCCGACGACATGTTGTAAAGTGCATTTGTAATGCCAGATTATACGTGGTCCATACGCATACATGGTCCATACGCATACATATACGTGGTCCATAAGCATACGCGGTGCATGATAGAGAAATTAATGGGAAACGTGGAAAATATTGTTGGGCTATACACATATGTCCTTTTTATTTTTGTTAAAGAGGAATTAATGGGAAGAAATGGTATAAGAAAATAGAAAACGTACGTAATATTTTTACTCTGTGTTGACCTTATATGATTAGATCTAATATATATGATTCTTATTGGTGAACGAAAGAACTTGGTAATGCATGCAAACCAAAGCATGAGGAGTACGTTATTAATTATTGACAAGAAAAAAGCAAGGTACATACGCATACGCGGTGCATGATAGAGAAATATTGTGGAAATTAACTTGGAAAACATTATTGGGCTATATATTTGAAGTGTTCATCTTTGTTTTCAGAAGTGGTCCTGATACCCATAAAATATAGGCAATACCGGTACGAAATATGAGCAATTTTAAAACGCCGGGAGTAGCCCGCAAATCGGTGAGAAAATAAGCGAGGCCCAAGTGAGATCCACACTCATGAGCTTAGACACCACAAAGTAACCCAAAACCTTAAGGCATTGGGTACATGGATCCATTCTACTTATATTTTACTCACTTGGTCTCTTTTTATCCAATGTGGGACAATTACTCATACTTGAACACCCAACAATCACTCATACTTGAACAAGCCCAATACCTTAAGGTTTTGGGTTACTTTGTGGTGTCCAAGCCCACGAGTGTAGATCTCACTTGAGCCTCGCTTGTTTTCTCCCCGATTTGCGGGCTACTCCCGGCGCTTTACTTGCTAACAAGTGGTAGCGGAGCCGAAGGTTCAACTGTGATCGATATTGATACGCGACATGATTTGCCCCGTGGTTGCTGCCCTCACGTGGAGCGAGCTCGAGACTCCAGTTTCAGGCCCAGGTGTGGAGTTGTAAGGCGTGACTCTTGAAAACCAAAGAGATTGGCAGGCGCGTGCTCCTTTGTACACACGGGCTTGGTGTTGTGGAGAGGGCTCTTGAGGATGTCGCAGATGATGCTTCCGCTGTAGGGGGAGTATGCCTAAGCCCGATGTGGAAGAAACTCACTCTTGAGGGGGAGATTGTTGGGTGTTCAAGTGTGAGTAATTGTCCCACATCGGATAGAATGAGACCAAGTGAGTAAAATATAAGTGGAATGGGCCCATGTACCTAATGCCTTAAGGTTTTGGGTTACTTTGTGGTGTCCAAGCCCACGAATGTGGATCTCATTTGGGCTTCGTTTGTTTTCTCCCCGATTTGTCGGCTACTCCCGACGCTTTACTTGCTAACATAAATCATCCAACCCAAAGTATTCCCTTGCCTAAATTTCTTAATCATTTAAAAGATAAATCACCAACTTAAAAATTGAATTCTTTTTTTTTTCTTTCAATATAGAGCCACCATCTCTCACCCAATTTGCTCAACCCATCTCATGGCCCCCACACGTGCCAACACTATGGTGCTTAGTCCAACTGAGGCGCTTCTGCAACACACACCATGGCTAACAAACTCGCAGCTCCCAAAATGATTATAATTTTGCCGGTGAATTTTGGATTGTGGTTTAGTGTTTCAAAGTCTAAACAAATGTATTATTTTTTTGGCATCTCTAAAAAGTAAAAGCGGTTCATAACAAAACTGACTGAACTGTTATCAGTATTAGTCGGCATCATACAGATCGGTATTGCAAAAAATTGGCATGGTATAGATCGGTATAGGGAAGACGTTGTAAATTTCATACCGATCAAGAAATAGGTACGATTCATATCGAACCGAGAATTTGCGTAGTGAGTTTGTTACTCTCTATTTGTTTGGCGGTGGGAGTGGAGTTGTAGGGTGGTCTCCTCTTGTTATGTATAAGTGGTGCATATGATAGAAGAATAGACTCAAAAGGATTCTAAAGAACAGAAGATTTATCTGTTATCCTCTGCTTAGTTACATCGGTCAATATTCCTCCCATGTCGACAACCCTACCCTACTTCTCCAAATGGAGCCGACAACAAGTACAACGGGCTATGGATAATGGGCAGCTACACAGTCTTTATGTTGAAAACCTGCCGAAAAATTGGAAGCAAACAGATGTGTACAGAATCATGTCGAAATATGGGGAAGTGGTGGATGTCTACATCCCTAACAAACGCTCGAGATCTGGAAAGAGGTTCGAATTTGTCAATTTTCGGGGTGTTCGGGATTTTCAGAGGCTACTGTTAGATGTCAATCGTGTTCAGGTATGAGAAGGGCGGTTAGTGCAAGCGTAGCAAGACAGAGGAATAAGGGTTTCTACCTGGTGGCCAAGAGGGTACAGCAACAGGCCCCACGGTTACCGAACCACGATGGTGGAACCTATGCTAACGTTGTACAAGGGAAGAGTGAAGGTAGGAAGTTGGGTTCACCGAAGCGGGAGGATGTAAACCCTCAAAGTGTATCTTTTATCCCATCAAATTTGGATTAGTCGGGGCAAAGCTTTGGATACCATATGAGAAATAAACAAAAGAATCTATGTCTTATTTATAGAAGCCCCGAAAGTCTTATTTTTTTCAGTCCAAGGGGTCTTATCATTATCTTCTTGAAATAAAGGCGGTGGTCCATTCAGTTTTCAAGACCATTAAAAATGAGTTGTTTCACAAGACAGATTAAACCAGACGGCTTTATCAATTTTGGGTGAACCGTGCAAATCATTACCAGTTTTTTGGGTCGATGTGGGTTGAGCTTTTTTAGTTTTTTTTTTCGAAAATTCTAACAATACAAAATTAATTTTACTAATTAACTTATTAGTATTATGGGTCTAATAGTACATACTTAATATACAATTTACATATAATTTTTTATATTTTGTTAATTTTTTCCATTTTAAGCTTTTATAAACAATAAAATATTAACATACGGTTGGATCCCGGTTAAGTCCGGTTGGACCTCAATTTTTTGAACCATTGACTTTCCGGTTCAATGAACGGTCTGATTTTCAGAACCATGATACACATACATAGATGCGTGGTCCATACACATACATATATGTGGGTCCATATGCATACGCGGTGCAAGATAGAGAAATTAAACGGAAATATGGAAAATATTGTTGGGCTATACACATCTGTCCACTTTGATTTTTGTTAAAGAGGAATTAATGGGACAAAATGATACAAGAGATTATCGTAAAAGCTATATTAGTCAAGCTATACCAAGTGTCATACACAACATAATCAATCAAGGGTTCTCTCTTTGGAATATTTTTTATATTTTTGTCATTTTAAAAGACTCCTATTGATTATATTGTACCACTTGTTAGTGAGTGAACACCACAGAATTTGCCCATAATATCGGTTTTAATTTGAGTTGAGTGAAACAAAAATCATGGAATTACAGAGAAGTAATCACCATTTGTTATAAAACAGGTTAAAAGTGGATGTCACGTGACACTATTCCACCTACCCCATTTTGTATATATATATTACCTGATAAATGAAAATTGGATGAGCAATAAGATACCGAGCTCAGTTTTCTTCCTTCCCCTGCTACTTCACCTTCTTCATCCTCTATTCTATTTTCTTCCATTTTAACAAACTATTCATAACACGTTATCAGCACGACAGCCTCTACCAGTGCATGTTTTCAGGCTGAAAAAATACTGGAGCAGAGAAAAAAAAACGCAGAAAAACAAAGAAAAACGAAGAACAGTATGACACCCTTGTCGTCACTATTCATCGTTAAGAGCACCGGGCCGCTTCTCCGAACACCGCCACCACCAATAGGTCGCCCATGCCGTCGCGACCTCGACGCCGTCTTCTCCGGTCGTTTTCCGTCGCCGACGCGCCGTGAGGAGGAGAAGACCCGACAGCCGGCTTGTCGGATCCACCTTGCCCGAGTCACCTTCCGCCCCCTTCCGGCGGCGTTGCAGCCACCTGTGAGCCTTCACCGCGGCGCCGCATCGTCACCTGTAGCTTCTGCCACCCTCTCGCCGCCGCTGCAACACACGAAGGCCGGCGACCCGCGAGCTGAGGAAGACGACCCGACGGGTCAGCGAGCTCGGGTCGCGCCTGGTGTCGGGCCTGGGCGCCGGGCTGACTGGCCTGGGCTGGTGCACATGGGCCTGAATTTTTCGTCCTGGGCTTGCACAGCCACGGCCCACTCCATTAAAAAAAAAACCTGAGTTGGTACTGTTCACGGCCTTGTACGTATTATAAAAAAAAAACAGAAGGAAGAAGGAGGAGGAGCATCCCTGACGTTTTGTTTTATGCAGGTAAGTCCCTGCAATTCAGTCCTTAAGTAATTTACGTTTTTCAATTTTGTCCTAAACAAATATATTAATGTTTAATTAATGTTATTTTTGAGTGATTGAATGTTTAATTAATGATGATCTTGGGAATTGAATGTATTATGAGCTCATGGTGAGTCCCTGAAATTAGTAAATCCGGCGATGAATAGTAATTTTTTGCCATGTAAATAGTGATTTCCGGCGACCGTGAATAGCAACTTTCTCCGGAATCCGGCAAACCCAGAAGTGTTTGGCCGGAATTTGATGCCTCGAAAATTATCCGGCTCGGTGAATATAAATTTCCGGCGGCCGTGAATAATAATTTCCGGCGGTCGTGAATAGTGATTTTGGCCGGAAGTTGAGACCTCGTGATTTTGATTGTGAATAGTAATTTTTGACCGAAATTCGAACGCCTCGAATTTTTCCCGGCGAACCCCGAAGTGTTTGGTCGGAATTTTATACCTCGGGTTATTTTCCCGCCAAGTCCAGAAGGCTATTGGCATATACATACCGGAATAGTACCGGATATTAGTAATATATATTATATATATTATTGCTGAAAGATTTATCGAGTAAGCATATTTTTGGTTTTTATTTAAATTCCGATTGGGCTATTAAAAGGCCCATTGCATTTAAATTCATGCCTTTAAATTTTATTTATGCTTTATTTGGGCTCATGAAAGGCCCATAATGGCCGGCTAAGCCGCCTATTTCTTTACATTTTGAATTGGGCTTGTATAAGGCCCATCGCTTTTATTTTGCTGCAATTCAATTTTTATTGGGTTCGCTATAGGCCCATCGCATTTATTTTTCAGCAATTTAATTTTTATTGGGCTAATTAATAAAAAGGCCCATCGCATTTAATTTTCAGGCATTTATTTTTAATTGGGCTATAATAGGGCCCATTGTATTTAATTACCTTGCCCTTAATTTTATGCTTAATATGGGCTCGTACTAGGCCCATCATTTAATTTCCAGTCATTTACTTTACTTGGGGTAATTAATATAAGGCCCCTTCCTTATTTATTTTAATTAAGCATTTATATATTCAATTATGTTATTTGAATATTGAGGTTCTTAAAATTTCCATAATGGGTATTAAATGCGAAAATGCATTTAAATGAGAATAGTCTGAAAGACTAAATGTACGAGTCCAGAAGACTCGAGAAAAGAAACGAAGACTGGAAGTCTTACCGTTCAAAAGATCCTGCAGATCCTTCAAAGAAAAATCGAAAATAAACTCTATTACCACCAGAAGATGGAAATTATATGACCACCAGAAGGTGGATATTATACTTGCTTACCCTGAAGGAGCAATTCATTTTATATTCAATTTATTTTATATTCAGTTTAAATTATTACGTATTACATTTATTTTATTTACTTTTCAGTACTTTATAATTGTTTCTAGGATAATGCCTCAAGCATTAGTCTCGGAGACAATGCAAAATTGACATCCACAGGGGGAGAATTATATGTGTGGATATCAATATAACAAATTATGACATCTCGAAATGAGAAAAAAAAATTAACACGCTCCAGAAGAGCATAAATCCGAATATGTTCCTGAAGAACGCATGTTTTAATATGATCTAGAAGATCGTTTATTTACGCTCTGGAAGAGCATATACTCTTGAAGAGTACAGACACCCCTAGTAATAAAATGAATTATTATGGATCCTGATGAATTGATTCTGATCTATTCCCTGAAACGAATAAAACAGTATAATTATTTGTGCCTGTGGGCGTAAATGAGATAATAAACGGAAAAGGCTCAAAGTAAACATGCATATTATTATTCCATAAACGGATACATAACTGGAGAACATTCAAAGAAGAATGGTTCTGATACATATGTTCAAACAAATAATCTATCTGTTGGGTTCAACATTAACCCTAAAACTCTGAGCCTCACCATTAATGTTGACCCTAACACTGTCGTTCCAGGAGAACCACATACCACCCCTGTTGTTTTCTCCAGGTATTTCAAACCGATTCGTTGGAGGAAAACGAAGTGGAATCACACCATGATTCTCTCCTGCTTGCCACAAAGTCTCTGTAATCAGTACCATATTAGGCTT
>JAKUCV010000713.1:26594-41662 GCA_028386065.3 Turnera subulata
GCTTATTAGTTGATGTTTTACCCAACATCAGGGGGAGAGAAAATAAGCAGCTGGATCAAGAAATTATTGAAATGACTTATCAATATTTAATTTTTGATCCTCGAATATTAGTATGAACCTGAAGTTCTAAGAAATGATTCATTTGCAGAAGATTAGTAAGTCATTTGCCAGACATATTTATTTGAAATATGTGACTATATACCAGCTACAAATGCTCCTGTTTTGATGATCCTGAAGAACAATATAAGTATGCAAATGAATCCATATAGATTATACTCGGTTCCAAAAGAAAAGAAATTCTCGATAGAGAAAAATGAGCAAAAGTGATAAGATGGCCCCAGTGAGAAAATAAGACCTCCAGTAGAGGTTTGACTTAAAAGTCCTCCAGAAGAGGTTGATTCTCTGACACAGTTGATAAATTTCATGAAGTAACTCAGGTACCTGAAATAAATGAGTATGATGAGATCTCAATTACAGTGTCAGGAATAAGATGGAACCGACGAGAAATAACCGTCGACGGAATACAATCTTAATTTATAGCGCTAAATATTAAAATGAGGATCATGAACCTACACTTGACAAATGTAGGCGCAGTATGATTGGCCAAAATAGAGAAACATGATTAAAGGCTGTATTAGACTCGCTCGAAGCGAGAAATTTCCGGACCTGCAGTCCATACACTAGATGGTGTAAAATTCAACTGATCATAAAATGGGAATTTGTGCGGGAAAGAATATGAGATATAAAGCACGGTTCATGGCACAAAGTTTTACCCAAATGACCAGGTATTAATTATGAGAAGATTTACTCCCCTGTGGTGGATGCAATTATTTTTATAAGTCTGGCATTATATGAAAAGAATTAGAAATGCATCTAATGAATGCTTTTACAGCCTACTATGGATCCATAAGTTGTGAAATATGCATGAAGATCCCTGAAGGATCCGAGTTGCCTGAAGCAACTAATTCCCGGGAAATTACAAAGATTAAATCGAGTTTAAATTATTTTTGAGTATGAATAAATTTTATGTTGATATCTATATGGTTAGTGATTGAAAGTCCAGAAGAGACTTCCAAATACCGTGCTATTAGACTGGTCCTGAAGTACCCCGTCTTAGTGCAATATGTGTTGCTTGTAATGAAAAGCTTGAAGCTTTTGATTTAAGCCTATTGGCAAGATATGTATTTGCTCTTATTTTCGGGAAATAACAAATGTGTAATCCTGTAAACCCGAAAGAGAGTAAAGTTGATTTTTGCAGATGTAGATCCCTTATTCAAGTCCACATAAAGGAGAAACGGACATCAACCACAACTTTACACGTGATATTGCAATATCATCGGGGCTACAAAAGCAAGATGGCAAGATAGACGCTCCAACGACAAAATCATGAAGATAATGCTACCAACTCTGTCCAATTGAAATAATGAAGTACCCAAAAGTGATCAGACAAGGCCTACATCACCGGAAGTTGACAAGAAAATTATTGGTATGGAACGACAACAAGAAATCAAGAGAGGCCAAAATGAGGGGGAGTAGAATACGCACTGCACTCTTCTTTCCTTCACCAAGTTTTTATCCCACAGGGTTTTTCTTGGTAAGGTTTTTAATGAGGCAGTTCTCCACTTAGCGTATTCTACCCAATACACAGTGACATCCAAGGGGGAGTGTTATAAAACAGGTTAAAAGTGGATGTCACGTGACACTATTCCACCTACCCCATTTTGTATATATATATTACCTGATAAATGAAAATTGGATGAGCGGGTTAATTACATTTTAACCCCCTGAATTCTAGTTTTATTTTGACTCACCACCTGAACTTTATTTTTCATCAATCAACCACCTGAATTCTTAATTATAATCAATCAACCACTTCCGTTAGGGGTTTGAGATTTCTGTTAAGTTAACTTTATGGGTAACACGGATGCACGACACCTGTAATAATCTTGACCATTGAATTCCTTTTCACATAAAATAAAAAAAATTCAAACCAAAGATTAAAAAAAAGTACAAAAAAAAGAAATACAGATTAATTGCCCATTATCTGTTAAAAAAAAAATGATCATCAAATTTATTATTTGCAATTACTCCAACAGTCCACCATCCTCCCTACTTTGCGTTGACCAAATTCACAAAATCTAAACCCTATTCAACCTTCTTCTTCCTTCTTCTTCGTCAAAAAACCCGAAACCAAAAACAATAAAACTCACATAATCAAAACCCTTTTCTCCTCCTTCTTCATTCTTCTTCCTTATAAAGATCCAAAACCAAAAAAACAAAAAGAAAGAAAAAAGAAGAGAAAACTATAGAAACCCAACAACACCAAACCAAACTCAGTAGTAAATTAGTAATAGAAGAAAGAGATGAGAAAACTTCAGCCATAAGCGTCTCGTGCTCCAGCTCCGGCGGCTTTGCAAATCTCATTAGAACTGATGTGGTTTCTCTACTTCCTCCAATTTCCCCACCCATGATCTTGCTGCCCAAACCTAAATTAGGTCGTAGCCCCTAAAATTTTTTTATCAATGATTCCTATAATAATTGCAAAGCAACGATGGAGGAGGGGATTGAGTTGCCATGCAAATACCCACTGCCTTACCTTGAAAATCTTGAAAGCATGAACCCAAAAAATTCAAAAGTAATTTATATGTCCCTGATTTAGTTTGGTTTGGCTGATGTTGTTGGGTGGGTGGAACATGCTCTTTTCTCTCTTTTTTTTTATTTCAATTTTTGTATAGGTTTTTTCACTCAGGGGGATAATTTTTTTTTTCTTATGAATTGTGTATGTAGTGACGAAATCTGGTCGTTGAGGTGGATGGTGGCTGCAAAGAAGAATGTGGGTTTGGTGTGGTGTGTGGAGGGGATGGAGAGGGAGGACGTGGGTGCGGTTGTGAATGATTCAATGTTTTTTCTTTTTTTTCGTTTGATTTAATATTTTTTGTTTTGTAATTTTTAATTATATTTCATGATTTTTTATGATATTATATGTGATGATCTGAAAAAGGGTTAAGATTTTGACACATGTCACACATCTGTGCGTGCTGTTAATTAAAACTGACGGAAATACAATCACCCAAACGGAGGTGGTCAATTGAATGTAATTAAAAGTTCAGGTGGTCTATTGATAGAAAAAAAAATTCAGGTGGTGAGTCAAAATTAGACTAGAATTCAGGGGGTTAAAATGTAATTAACCCTGGATGAGCAATAAGATACCGAGCTCAGTTTTCTTCCTTCCCCTGCTACTTCACCTTCTTCAACCTCTATTCTATTTTCTTCCATTTTAACAAACTATTCATAATACCATTGAAATATTATATATATAAGCTATATATTCTCAGGTCTATAAGTATATGCAGTTTAAATCCAATATTTTTTTTGGGAGACACAAGATAATTTCTAAAGATAATGCAGAACAGATTTCTCAATTTGTGGTTGTAGAAGAGCGCATAAAATACGTGGTCCATAGGCATACTTTGGTCCATACGCATACATATACGTGGTCCATACACATAGGTGGTGCATGATAGAGAAATTAATGGGAAGCATGGAAAATACTGTTTTGTTTTGGTATATACACGCGTATGTCCGTTTTCCTTTTTTCTTTTAGATACTAACGAAAAGACTATTTTATAGACCACAGAAATAATTACAAGGAGTACAGACTATATATTCCAGCAATCGCTTGTGCACGGTTATGAAGGTCCTTTCCAGCTGCTTGGATCTAGCATAACTTAAGCCTTAAGGCGTGTTGAAAGGAAAATCATTTGATCCAGAGGCTAGCATGTACAAGGGATCTAACATCACAATTCTATCAATATCTGCAGTCGTGTGTGTTATTAAAGACCCTTCGGTTCCATATAAAGGCAGCTATACCGATAATGCACCATGCATGAAGATGACTGCAGGTATATGGAGACCGGAATGTCCATTGTAGGATAAAATCTTCCAACTTTGCCACTGGTATATAATGTTTTAGTCTGTGCAGGCCCTTATATGCTTAGATCTAATTAATATATACGATTCTTATGATCTTATATCTTTTCGCTGCTAATCAAATGATTTTATTCAAAAACCGTAGAAATTACATCACAAAAATGTAAAATACAAAGTATGAGGAGTACATTAATAATTATTGACAAGAAAAAAAAAAAAGGTACATACTCATACGCGGTGCATGACATGATAGGAAAATATTGTGGAAATGAACGTGGAAAACATTATTGGGCTACCTACCTATACATTGGCAGTGTTAATCATTTTTGGTTTCAGACGTGGTCCTCTAAAAGTAAAATGGACAGAAATTAAGAGGTGGTGGAGGGAGATCGTAGGATGGAAAAGATTTTGAGCAAAATAAAATCTAGTAATGGAAAAAAAATTAAGAAGAAAAAAATCTAAAAGGAATAATTAAGAATGCGGGTTGGTTTTTCTTATTTGCTTCTATAAAAGGGGGTATAGGATGTTGGGGGTATAAGGCAGACAAGAAAGAAGCTAATCAATACATATAAAGTCTTTCAGTACTGCATATCAAAAGAGAGAAAGAGAGGAAATGGTACTTCCAATCCCAAAAGTTTTCACTCTCTTCTCCTCCTATAACAACAAATACCTGTCCTTCGTTGGCCAAAGTGAAGGGGAGGTACATGGGATGCTGAAATTATCGGGGGAGGATGTAAGCCTACCCACAGTTTTTGAAGCTGAGCCAGCAAAGACGACTGGGGTTGGGGAGCTTGTGCACTTGAAATCTTGCTACAACAACAAATACTGGACTAGGCCGAGTCAGCTGTACTTGTGGCTTGGTGTTGGTGCCGACCAGCCGGAGGAAGACACATCCAAACTCACCTGCACCTTGTTCAAGCCCATCTTGCTGTCGGAAGGGAGAGTTCGATTCCAGCATGTTCGGTCAGGGTTGTATGCATGTGCATGGAGGCATCCTGAACCCTTGTGGCTCTGCTTAATTCTGACAAGAGATATTGTCGGGCAAGGCCTAGATGACTTCACAGTCGCCGCCATGGGGGCTCCTGTTCGTAGGGAAATCCTTGATGACAAATTTGTGCTACAGGATGCCAAGATTCCTGGTGATCAAACCACCCACCATTTCCTGGCCAACACAAGTGTTGCCAATGGCGACGCCCACAACAGTGAAGAGGCAGAGTTGACCCTGGAGTACACCCTCTCCCAAAGCGGTACTTGGTCTTTCTCGGACCCGGACAACGTTAACATCATTGTACCGGTCATCAACTCCGCATTTCCGGCCATTGTGGACGACAACTCTGTGTCCTCAGGGGATGGCCTTACTGCTCATCCCTACAAGTGGGGGGACACTTTGAAGTTAACCCATCAGGTCAAGACCAAGTTCAATGTTCCTGTGCCCCCAACCACTTCGGTGACGGTCAATTTGAAGGCATCCGGCTCCTCATTCCAGGCCCCTTTCTCCTACACACAGCAAGATACTCTTACTGATAACATCGCCATAACCCGCAAAATGGACGATGGAATTTTCACTGGGGATAATTTCTTTAACTTCCGCTATGAGGCCACACAAACCAAGGGAATTAATTAAATCCGGGAAAAATTAATTATTATAAACCTTCTATATATGGCACCCGTTCCCTGATCATCAGGCATAGCCACATATATCATTAAGGCAAGCCAACATTAATAATTCTGCTGCCTACAACGTACGTACGCAGAATGTGTACAACAATAAGGCTTAGCCAGGATATTTCCCCTTTCTTTCCAGTCAGTTCTTGTGTTGTGTGATCTCTTCTCTTCGTAATTAATTGTACCTTGTTTATTTTTTAATTAATATATATGTATCAAAATCCTTAGTCCACGTAATTAAGCTGTACTCAATATTAGTGCCAAAAGAAAAGCTGTGCTCAATATACAAGATATGTTGACTTGAGGAGCTGATCCTGATCCTGTTAACCAGGTTTGCCCGCCAACTGTTTGCTAAAATATCTCTTTTGAATTATGAATATTGTAGGATAAACTCATCCATCACATGCTAAATTATGTATTATTATATACTTTTGGTAGGTGTCTAGTATTAGTTTAATACAAGTTGGAGAAGAGTTCTAGAGATTTCAGGAGTCTTAACCAATTAGATTACTTTTGTGGTTAGAAAATGTTAAGCGTGTTCACTGTGAAGAACACAGAAACTATGTATAAAGTCTCTACTCTTGTACCTATTTTGGTGAGAATGAATGGAAATTGTCTTCTCCAGCAAAAACTGAAAACAAAAGAAGTGTGCAAATCGTGAGATTATTGTCGTTGTCATCTTGATTGTTGATTGAAAATTCAAGTGTTCTTGTTTGTTTTCAAATCTGGAAATTTGCTGCATTGTTCTATTGGCTTCCTTTCCAACAATTGGTAGCGGAGCCCTCTTCTTACGGGACTTCTACTGCCATTTTTTGGATTGAAACTTGTCTCAGCCCTTGTCTCTTCATTACCTATATCACAAAATTTGTCCTTTGTCTAAATGGCTTCCAGGAATCGTACCAATTCAAACCTTCCTACGCCACCAACTTTCACTGGAGAAAATTATGAATATTGGGCTGTCAGAATGAAAGCCTTCTTTGTTGCCAATGGTTTGTGGGATATGGTGGAGAAAGGTTTCAATGAGCAGGAAGACATTGAAAGTCTTTCTGTTAATCAACTTAAGACATACAATGATGATCTGCAGAAGCATAATGCTGCTATATCTTATATCTTCTCTCTTGTTTCAGAGGAGATTTTTCCATTGATCGTTGGAGCAACTACAGCAAAGGAAGCATGGGAGATTTTACAAAAACAGTACCAAGGCTCAACAAAGGCAAGACAAATTCGTTTGCAGACATTGAGAAGAGAGTTTGAGATGCTAAAGATGAAGGAAACAGAATCTATCAAGGAGTATTCATCAAGAATTCAGGGGCTGGTCAATCAAATGAAGCTTTATGGAGAAAGTGTTCCAGACTTGAAGGTGGTAGAGAAGATACTCAACACTGTGACAGATAAATTTGAGGCAAGAGTAGCAGCCATTGAGGAGTCTAAAGACATCACCAAGATGTCAATTCCAGAGCTTGTTGGTTCATTACAAGCCCATGAGCAGAGAAAAAGCAAAACAACAGAAGAAGATGTTGAAAGTGCATTCCAAGTGAGGCAAAGCCAGAAGCTAAGTTCAGAGAGCTCTAAGAAGTTTCAAGGCAAGTCAGGAAGCAAAAATCAAGAAGGAAAAGCCACTGTTACAGAAGCACAAATGGCCTTTCCAACATGTAGACATTGTGGCAAGTCTAATCATGCAGAAGTCAGATGCTGGAAGACCAAGCAATGCAATTTTTGCAAGAAAATTGGGCATATTGAGAAGTTTTGTAGAGCAAAACAGTCCCAAAACAATCAAAAGGGACAAAGCTCAGCAACAAAAACTTTGCAAGAGCAACCTCCATCTGCATCTCAACAGCAACAAGCCAAGCTAGCCGAAACCACTAATGATAAAGAGTTTGTTTTTATGGCAGGAAATTCAGATTACTCATCTTCACTTGAAACATGGTATGTGGACAGTGGCTGTACAAGTCATATGGCTGGAGACTCAAAGATTTTCTGCCAATTGGACACTTCAATCAAGGTTCCGGTGAAAACTGCAGATGGGAATCAAATACTTTCAGCTGGAAAAGGCACAGTTGCAATCAACATCAACGGAGGTACGAAATACATTAGAAATGTGCTTTTGGTTCCTGATTTGAAACAAAATTTACTTAGTGTTTCACAATTGATGAAGAATGGATATTCAGTGACATTTAAGGATGATTGTTGTGCTATTTGTGATGGCTCTGGAAAATTGATATGTGAGGTGAAAATGAGGAACAATAGCTTTCCTATAACCTGTAATAATTGTGATAAAGCTTATGTTTGCAGAGCTGATGAAAGTGATTTATGGCATAGGAGATGTGGGCATGTTAACCTACATTCTCTAAGGATTGCCTCAAAAAATGGATTGATTAAAGACTTGCCTCCTATTACTGAAAATGTGAAAATTTGTGAGGCTTGTCAGAAAGGAAAGCAAACCAGGGAATCTTTTCCTGGAAATGCATCATGGAGAGCCACTGAAAAGTTAGCATTAGTTCACACTGACCTATGTGGACCAATGCAAACCTTGTCTTTGAATAATAATAAGTATTTTATGTTGTTTGTTGATGATTATACAAGGATGACATGGATTTATTTCCTGAGAATGAAGTCTGAAGCTTTTAGCATATTCAAGAAATTCAAAGCATTGGTGGAGGCACAAAGTGGCTGCAAGCTGAAAGCTTTAAGATCAGATCGAGGGATGGAGTTTGTCTCTGGTGAATTTAACAAGTTCTGTGAGCAGGAGGGGATTCATCGCCAATTGACAGTAGCTTATTCCCCTCAACAGAATGGAGTTGTTGAGAGGAAAAACAGGACAGTGGTGGAAATGGTTCGTTGCCTTCTTGTAGAGAAAGAAATGCCACATAAATTTTGGGCTGAAGCTGCCTATACAGCAGTCTACTTGCTGAACAGGTTGCCCACAAAATCACTACAAGACTCAACACCAATAGAGGCATGGAGTGGTACTAAACCCACTGTGAAGCACCTCAAGGTCTTTGGCTCAATATGCTATGTGCATGTTCCTGATGAGAAGAGGAGTAAATTGGAGCCAAAGTCACAGAAAGGTCTCTTCCTTGGTTACAGCTCACAATCAAAAGGCTACAGGGTGTTTTTGCTGGAGTTAGAGAAAGTAGTGACCACTAGAGACATCAAAGTTGATGAAAATGCTTTCTGGAACTGGAGCAAAAGAGAAGTGGAGCACAAATTTCAGCATGATTCTATGTTAGAGCCTGAAAAGGAGAATGAAGATTTGATAAATTATGATTCTGATGCTCCACCAACAAAGTTTAAGAAGCTTTCAGAGATATATGAAACTTGTAACATGGCATTAATGGAACCTGAAAATTATGAAGAAGCATTGAAGATGAACCATTGGAAGCTAGCTATGGAGGAGGAGCTTGCTATGATCAACAAGAACAACACCTGAGAATTAGTTGAGAAACCTGCCAGCAAGTCTGTGATTGGTGTCAAGTGGATTTTCAGAACAAAAATGAATCCTGATGGATTAATTTCCAGGTACAAAGCAAGGCTGGTTGTCAAGGGATATGCACAACAATTTGGTCTAGACTACTTGGAGACTTTTGCACCAGTAGCTAGGCTTGACACTATAAGGCTTCTAATTGCTCTTGCTGCTCAATTCAAATGGAAAATCTTCCATCTTGATGTCAAGTCAGCATTCTTGAATGGGAGCCTTGATGAAGAAATTTATGTGGAGCAACCTCATGGATTTATAGTTGCAGGCAAAGAGCAATGGGTGTACAAGTTAAAGAAGGCATTGTATGGTTTAAAGCAAGCCCCTAGAGCTTGGTACAGCTGCATCAATGATCACTTGGAGAAACATGGCTTCAACAAAAGTGAAACAGAACCTACTCTTTATGTGAAAGTTGCTGCAGATTAAAGTTTGCTGGTGGTCTCAATTTATGTTGATGATTTGCTAGTAACAGGTAGCAATCCAGAATTGGTTTCAACTCTCAAGGAAGACATGGAAAAGGAGTTTGAAATGTCTGATCTAGGCCAAATGAAGTACTTTTTGGGGCTGGAAGTGATACAATCAGAATCTGGCATCTTTGTATGCCAAACCAAATATGCAGGTGAAGTGTTAAAAAGGTTCAAAATGGAGGCTTGCAAGCATGTTACTGTTCCATTGGAGTTAAATGTGAAGCTTAGCAAAAATGTTGATGAAGTTGCTGCAGATGAGAAAGAATACAGAAGCTTTGTTGGGAGCTTGATGTATTTGACCGCAACTAGGCCTGATCTAATGTTTGCTGCAAATTTGCTCTCCAGATTTCTGCACAATCCTAAACTCAGTCATGCTGGAGCTGCAAAGAGGGTGATGAGATACTTGAAGGGAACTTTGGATTATGGCCTATTCTTTGGAGTCAATGAGGAGTTGAAGATTGAAGCTTACTGTGATAGTGATTGGGCAGGAAGTGTTGATGATATGAAGAGCACTACCGGATTTGTTTTCACGCTTGGATCAACTGCATTTGCTTGGTGCTCAAAGAAACAAAGTACAGTGGCACAATCAACAGCAGAAGCAGAATATTTGGCTGCTGGAGCTGCAGTTAATCATGCAATTTGGATAAGAAAACTTCTACAGGATTTGAAGATTGAAAGTGCAGGTCCTACCAAGGTTCATTGTGATAACCAATCAGCCATTGCCATGGTGAAGAATCCTGTTGATCATGGGCGCACCAAGCATATCAAAATCAAGTATCACTTCATTAGAGAAGCTGAAAAAGAAGGAGAAGTTCAGATTGTTTACTGTTGCTCCGAAGAACAGATTGCAGACATCCTAACAAAGAGTCTACCAAGGAGCAAGTTTCAGTATCTTAGAGGCAAACTTGGAGTTAACAGGATCAAGGAGGAGTGTTGACTTGAGAAGCTGATCCTGATCCTGTTAACCAGGTTTGCCCGCCAACTGTTTGCTAAAATATCTCTTTTGAATTATGAATATTGTAGGATAAACTCATCCATCACATGCTAAATTATGTATTATTATATACTTTTGGTAGGTGTCTAGTATTAGTTTAATACAAGTTGGAGAAGAGTTCTAGAGATTTCAGGAGTCTTAACCAATTAACGCCAACTGTTTGCTAAAATATCTCTTTTGAATTATGAATATTGTAGGATAAACTCATCCATCACATGCTAAATTATGTATTATTATATACTTTTGGTAGGTGTCTAGTATTAGTTTAATACAAGTTGGAGAAGAGTTCTAGAGATTTCAGGAGTCTTAACCAATTAGATTACTTTTGTGGTTAGAAAATGTTAAGCGTATTCACTGTGAAGAACACAAAAACTATGTATAAAGTCTCTACTCTTGTACCTATTTTGGTGAGAATGAATGGAAATTGTCTTCTCCAGCAAAAACTGAAAACAAAAGAAGTGTGCAAATCGTGAGATTATTGTCGTTGTCATCTTGATTGTTGATTGAAAATTCAAGTGTTCTTGTTTGTTTTCAAATCTGGAAATTTGTTGTATTGTTCTATTGGCTTCCTTTCCAACAAGATATCATATATATATATCATCAAACCACTAAGTTGATGATTGAAGCTGCAGGGTTGGTTTTGGTTTTGTATATATTGAGTCCCACCAAAGGCGTCCTTCGTTCAGAATCTATTAGCCCTCTTTGTCTCTCCCTTTTGGACTCTCAGGACCAGCTTCTCTTGACCTGTCCTGCATGGAAAGTTGGGTGTTTTATCTGCAAATGGTGGGGTGTGTCTTTGTTTTATCTGCAACGGGGCATATCATTTCCTGGACCATTTCATACAATTTCTGATTAATCATGTCAATTTTAGGCTGTCAATTCTACTTTTTCTTTTTTAATGCTATCATGTGTGTGTCTATATTACATCAGAACGAAAAAAATTGTATCTGACGCAGACTTGGAAAACTACTGCAGTATACAAAAACGGAAACAAATTACAATGATTGTTAGAAAAAACAAGAGGTTGAAATTTAACGATGGGATAGCTACTTGTCTGACCCTGTATCGTCGTGGTATTATTTGACATTTAACGAAGGGGTAGGTGTAGATCATTGTCTTACCGTCCTAACCTTGCCTCTGTATTTCTTAATATCAAGCAATAAAATAACTCGATCAGTATCGAAACAAAAAAAAAAAAAACGCCATGGCTATCAACAGTCATTGTCTCGCCTGTTATAAAAATAAATTGTTTGGATGTGTGAAATTGGTTGGCTGAGATAAAGAATACTTTTACCCAAAATTCTAAATACTTGATTCCCTTTTATGTGTTTATTCCCTTTAAGTTAGCAACCTTTACAAGAGAATGCTTCGATCAATTTTCAAAACTCGAAATAAGTAACCTAACCCAAAACTTAGAAGCCACTAATCTCCCTTTGCCTTTAGATAAATTTGGGTCAAGTCATGTGGACATAGTTAGCCTATAAGAGAAATTTCATCAATTGAGTTATAGTTTTGATGCAAGTATTTTTAAAAATTTATGGATTAGGTGTTCATTGAAAGTTATTGTCGAATGAATCTCGTTATCCACACCCAGTTTGAACTATTTTTCTTAACAAAGAAATAATAATGATGCAAAAATGTGATTTCATGCTCATTTGATTTCAAACAGAACTTTCTTGGGTTGTAGCCCATCAGAAATTTTTTTGTGTTGTAAACCATTTTAAATAAATCTGGTATATGATAATTAGGCCTTGTCTCGTTAAGGCCCTCAGAAACAAAGTCTTAGAGCTGAAGCCCATTTTCATGCCAAATATTTTTAGGCGTGGAGTTCACATTTTTGCCTGTAATGTTGCTACTTTACGCATTTAGCGTATTAGTTTAACTTCCAATTTACCAAAAAAAGAAAAATTCACTTACATAAAAAAGTTGTGTAATGGTGACGTTCTAATTACCATTATCAGCAAATCCTTACCCTAATTTTCCAGCCACGGGATTTAGGTGGCTAACTATTAGGAATTTTTGAACCTCCACCCAGAGTTCTTCCTACATATGAACTCCCAAAACAAACGCAACTCATCCTCTCTACAGAAACCTTAGCATCACATAGTTAGGAAAACCAGGATGCTCCCTCGAGGGCTGCCCCCGTCTTAGACCAGTCCCAGTCCAGGGGTCAGACTGAGACTCTGCTACTCCGATAACATACTGGTTATTACCGGCCTTAGCTGATAGGGGTTTTGTTGATAAACGAGTTGGAGGAAGTAAGTATTAAGACCTCGGCGACATCAAAACAATGTAGGCTCCGAGACTCGTTGCTTCAGTCCACCATGGAACCAAATTCAGAGACAAGGACCTGGAAAAAATTCTTCGACCATAGATGGGGCGGTACACCCCGAATGAGAACCCAGCACAACCTGTTAAAGGCTGCATCGGCATCCTGCCATGCACGAAAAACTTCAAACAGTTGGGTAAACCATGCAGGTTTATTTTGGATGGTCGCATTCGTGTCTTCCTGTGATTGGAATTCGAAAAGAAAGGATACACCTCCGAGAGGGATAACCTCTGTGACCGAGCTCTCATCAGCTGGGAATAAATCAAGCAAGCATTTTATAGGCATTGGGCTTCTTAGCACTCCAAATACGCAATTCCGGAGCCATTCTGGAGCACCGTCCTTAGAGACGAAGTCAGGCCCCTTACTGACAGTAGAAACACCTGGTTGTTGTTGAGTACGACGAGGCGTAACAGCCTCTGCAAAGGATTTGTTACTCACACGGTGAGAAAAGGCGACAGTTCTGGGCCGGCGAGGTTTATTAGTAGGGTGTAATGGAGGATCGAGTCTTGCCCTAACACGGGATTTGGCCACCGATGCATAGAGAAATGTACCGTCCACCTGCACCGAGTTAATACGTGCGAGGTGTGGGGGTAGATGGATGTCCGATTTGAAGCGCACAAAAGCATAGCATCTTCCAGTTTTGGATCTCTTCTGTGGGGCAAAAACATCCATCACTTCCGCGAATCTATTCATGAGAGGATGAATGTTGGTAGGCATCCATCTTGGTGGGATATTCTCCACATAGATACTGATGAGTTGGTTGTTTGCAAGAGTAGTCTCAATGATTTTGCGACTCCACTTTGAGAAGTGAAGAGGTTTTGGATTGTGAGATAGGTTGTTCAGATGGGCTGGTGTGGTAGGTACGGCGAGGATACGGTTGCGGTTAGGGTGGGGGAGAGGTTGGGGACCACCTAGGGGACCAGGGGACATGGGTTCCAAGGGAAAGGGTCGAGAGAGCATGTCCCAATTTTTTCTTATGTCATTTTTTTCATATGTTTAGCATCACCTCTTCCTCTACACTATTGTGGGCGTCGTCATTGACAACAGTTGTGTTGGCCAATACAAGGTGGATGGCTTGATCATCAGGAATCTTGGCATCCTCCAACGCAAATATGACATCGAGGATTTCCCTACGAACAGGAGTGCCCATGCCTGCTATTGAGAAATCATCTAGGCCCTCTCCGACAGGTTCTCTTGCCAAAACTAAGCAGAGTGCCAAGGGTTCAGCAACCCTCCATGCACATGCATACATTCCTGACTGGACATGCTAGAACCGAACCCTCCCTTCCGGCAGCAAGATGGGCTTGAACAAGGTGCAGGTGTGTTTGGATGTGTCTTCCTCCGGTTCATCCGCTTGTGCACCAAGCCACGACAGTGCCCGCCCACTCCAGTATTTGATGTTGTAGCAAGATTTCAAGTGTACAAACTCCCCAACCCAATAGTCTTTGCTGCCTCAGCTTCAAAAACTGTGGGTAGCCTTACATCCTCCCCCGATAATTTCAGCATCCCATGTACCTGCCCTTCGCTTTGGTTCACGAAGGACAAGTATTTGTTGTTATAGGAGGAGTGAAGAGTGAAAACTTTTGGAATTGGAAGTGCCATTTCCTTTCTTAATTTCTCTCTTTTGATATGCAGTACTCAATGACTTTATATGCATTAGCTTCTTTCTTGTCTGCCTTATTGTACCCACAACATCCTATACCCCTTTTTATAGAGGGAAAAAGGGAAATACCAACCCGCATCCTATATCCCTTTTAATTATTTCTTTTAGATTTTTTTCCTTTCTTCTTCTTAAAAAAAAAAATTCTTTCTCATCACTAATCTTTTTTTTTTCTTAAATTACTTTCCATCCTGCATCTCCCTCCTCCACCTTTTTTTGTCCCTTTTATTTTTAAAGGACCACTTCAGATAGCATAAAAGAAAAAAGGACCATTTGTTGTGTAAACAAAATTGAACACTGCCAATGTATAGCCCAATAATTCCACGTTAATTTCCACAATATTTCTCTATCATGCACCGCGTTTCGTACCTACCTTTTTAGCAAAACAAAACAATATTTTCCACGTTTCCCATTATTAATTTCTCTATCATGCACCTCGTATGTGTATGGACCACGTATATATATTGCATGCTCTCTTCTACTACCACAAATTGAAAAACCTGTTCTGCATTATCTTTAGAAATTATCTTGTCTGCCAAAAAAAAAAA
>JAKUCV010000713.1:47571-75007 GCA_028386065.3 Turnera subulata
ATATTGGTGATGTGAAGCCAGCCAAGCTGAGTTAGACCCAATTTTTTAAAATTTAGTTCTTTTCTTTTTTGCATTAAATGATGGTTAAAAGGTGGGTGAGACTTGTTGGAATTATTTAATATTATGGGCTTATATTATTAATTAAAATTATATTAAAGATTGCCTAATTTTATGGGACTATTAAGTGATCTATTTTGGGTTCTGGAGATATCTATCGTGGTATGGGCTTTTATGTATAGAAACTCAATACTAGTAATAAGAGTTTTATGAGAATCCTAATTGACCTAGTATATAAATAATATAATATAGGGTTGTGGTCGCCAAGATTATTCCTGCGTTAGTTTTCTCTGCCCCATCACAGAAAAACACACAAGGCGTTGGAACCAAATCTTGGAAGTTCTCAATCCTCTCACGTCACTGTTCAAGTTAATTTGGTCATTATAGATTCAGGTACGCCTTGCTTCTAGACTGATTATTGTTATTGATTGTCTAATAGTTTATCAAGATAGTTGAGGCATAAGGTAATTATTCTAACAAATGGTAGCGGAGCCGATCTCACTCCAATTTCGGGTGGGCTTGGGCCTTATGGCTCGTTTCTCAGGGGTTGATACTGAGATTATGATCGGTACGGCCCGGTGATCGGGGTACCTATGATTTGGATTTGGGCTCCCCTCACGAGGACGTGAGGTCCAAACGAGTGGAGAATGTGATGACCCAAGTCCCACATCGGAAGAGAGTGAGAGAGGTCTTGGGCATATATGCATCAAGTTGTTGGCTACCAAATAACCTCAAGCTTAAGCTTTTGGGCCACGTGGTTTCGGCCCAACTTTGGAGGTTATTCTGGGCCAATCGATTAATTGGGGCGTGACAAATGGTAGCGGAGCCTGCTTGATTAGATTATTAGATATCATCAAGTTTTTCAGTTCAATCAGAATGAATATGGATTTTGTTTTCCAACTACATCATGTGTGCTAAGTTATTCATTGAATTGGATTCAGTTTTTCTGATTCAATTAATTGTCTACTAAATTGGCATATTTTTTTTTTTGATATGAAAGATACTTTATTATATGACTCACATATATACAAGGAGTAACGTCAGGCTACCAACGCCATTTCAAGCTACATCATCTTACACTGCCCAGGATGGTAAACGAAGACAAAAATGTATTACACAAAGGATAGCCTACAGCTTATACCACGCCACCTTTGAATACTCCCTGGATATATCAGGAAATCAGATAAATGAAAGGGGAAATCGGGTTGAAATGCCTTTATCCAGGATGCTACTGTTATCAAGACAGTATCGAATAGTCTATCCCAAACAATCTCTCTGCCTTCAAAAATCATCTTATTTCTTGCAATCCAAATACTCCAAACTGTTGCATAGAAGATAGTCATCCACGACGACCTCGCCCTGTAAGACCCTGCTAGCTCAAACCAATGCACAAGTAGGTCCTCCATCGTAGCTGGTATGCACCAACTCACACCCCACCAGCGAGTCAATCTCATCCAAAGAAGCCAGGAAGACCGACAATGGATTAGGAGATGATCTCTGGATTCAAGTTTGACCATACAAAGCGGGCAGAGTGCATTACCAATACTTACCAAGTTACGGTGAAAAAGGGCCAATCTGGTTGCTATGGTTATGATTTGTTGATAGGATGGAAAATATTATCTTTGAAGAGGAATTTATTTCTCTTCTTATGGTTTTTATAGACAATGATCAGGTTTCTATTACTGATGTTATTCAAGATAACATTGTAGGGGTCTTTCTCTGAAATTCAGAAATCATTCATAAGGTTCAAACTCAACAACCTTAAGAACAAGTGCCGCTAACGAAATCCACTTGAGAAAGGAGAAGTGCAAATTCAGATGATTATATAGTCTTTTCCTAAGAACATAAGGATGATGTATGATTGATGGAAGATGATTTTATCAACTTCCATCAAGTCATAAAGAGTTCTTATCCTCAAAAGTGGAATGATTCCATGAATGATAAGATTAAGTCTATGAAAGGTAAAGATATTTAGGATCTTGATGAATTACCTGAAGGTGAGAAACCGATTGGTTACAAATAGTTATTTGACACCAAAAGGACTTAAAGGGAAATTTTGAAAGATATAAGGCTCGTCTTGTCATAAAGGACTATACTCAAAAGGGTGGCATTGGTTCTAAAGAGTCTTTCTCTCCGGTTTCAAGGAAAGACTCTTTCAAGATAATAATGGCACTTGTGGCTCATTTTATCGTTGAGCATTAGATGGATGTAAAGAATGTGTTTCTCAATGGCAACATTGACGAGGCAATTTAATCTCTAATGCCTCTCTCTTAATTCTTAGAGGTATATGGTTTCCAGTACACATTGTTGTGTAAAATTTAAGCATGAATGGTATTGTTGAAAGGTGCAATAAAATACTTAAAGACATGGTAAGATGTATGATTAGTCATTCTATTTTACCAATATTACTCTAAGAAGAAGCATTAAAGATTCAATTTATATCCTCGGTAAGGTTACAGACAAAGTAATAGCTAAAACTCCTCATGAATTATGGACAAGTTAGAAGTCTAATATTAGACATCTATTTATTTGGGGGTGATCCAACTAAGGGTAGGCCATTTAGGCCAACATAAAAAATTTGGATCTAAAGATAGGTAGCTACTATTTTTTTATTTTTTTTGTTAATGCAGGGCTCAAGGCCTTATATTAATTATTTAACATTTACAAATCTGGACTCTCCAACTCCAGACAAATCATAAAACAAAAATTCTCTAACCTGTTGAGTAATTAATGGGTTTCAAGTTCTTTGTTCCATAATCCAGTTATTTTGTGACATGAATCCAGATTTTTTGAGGAAATTGAGTATGGAGGGGAAGATATAGACAATGATAAGGTTTCCATCACTTATGTTATTCAAGCATTGTAGGAGTCTTTCTCTGAAATTCGAAAATCATTCATAAGGTTCAAGCTCAACAACCTCAAGAACAAGTGCTGCTAAAGAAATCCACTTGAGAAAGAAAAAGTGCAAATTTGGATGATTATATTATCTTTTCTAAAGAACATAAGGTTGATGTAGGATTGATAAAAGATGATTTAATCAGCTTCCATCAAGTCATAAAGAGTTCTTACCCTCAAAGTGGAATGATGCCATGAATGATGAGATTAAGTCTATCAATGACAAAGAAATTTAGAATTCTGATGAATTGCTTGATGGTGAGAAACCGGTTGGTCACAAATAGTTATTTTGCACCAAAAGGACTCAAATGGAAATTTTGAAAGAAATAAGGCTCGTCTTGTCATAAAGGACTATAGTCGAAAGGGTGGCATTAGTTCTAAAGAGTCTTCCTCTCTGGTTTTAAGAAAAGACTCTTTCAAGATAATAATGGCAGTTGTGGCTCATTTTATTGTTGATCATTTGATGGATATAAAGAATGTGTTTCTCAATGGCAAAATTGATGAGGCAATTTATATAGTGGAACCATAGAATTTGTGTTGGTAGATTCAAAGAAAATGATTTGCAAATTAAGAGAATCCGCCTATAAGCTTAAACAAGCTTCCTGTCATTGGTATTACTATTTTTTGTCTAAAAATGATCATGTTTAGTTTTGAGATAAATATAGGCGACAATTTTGTATACCATAAGTTTAGTAGGAGTAAAGTCTTTTTTCTGGTTTCATATGTCAACGACATAACAGTTGCTAATAGCGAGATATACATAAAGTATAAACCAAGAAGTTTTTAATACTTTTAGAAACAAAAGATCTTGGTGTCGTCTCTTTTGTCTTAGGAATTCAGAAACGTTGCGATTATTCTCGAGGTACTCTTGAACTGTCACAATAGAGTTATCTCGTTAAGGTTCTTAGCAAATTTGGAATAAAGGATTATAAACCAAGAAGTATCCCTATTTCTAAAGGAGAGAATTTTAGTCTCAATTAATGCCCCAAACATGAGATGCAAAATTTATTATGCATCTGTAGTTAAAGGTCTAATATATGCTCAAGTATGTATGCATCTGGATATTACATACACTCCTGGAATATTAGATAGACAAAATATATAGTTAGCCCTATAATGGATCACTAAAGAGCAGCAAAAGGGGTTATATGGTATTTATAGAGAATAAAGTGTATATGCTCACATATATGAAATTAGAATCTATGGAGATCATTGGGTATTCTGATTCTAATTTTGATGGATGCCAATAAGATAATAAATCCACATTTGAGGTATATTTATTTATTAGCAGAATAAGCTATTTCTGAAAGAGTATTAAGCAGACACTCAATGCTTCTTTCAGTATGGCAGCTGAGTTTTTTTTTTTTTTTTTTTTCAGTATGGCAGCTGAGTTTATAGCCTGTTTTAAGGCATCTGAGTATGGAATATGGCTATAGAATTGTCATTAAGCTGCAAATTATAGTTGGTATTGGTAAGCCACTAAGGATTTTGTGTGACAATTAATAAGCCATTATGTATTTCATCATTAACAGCAACTCATTAAATTTTCTGCTATTAAATAAAGAGTTCAGAGAGAACAAGTGCATATAGAACATATTGGGACAAACTCCATTATTGTTGATCTGCACATTGAAGAGATTATTAGTTAAGGTTTTTCATGAGCATACTACTCATATGAGCTTCAGATTCGTCATTGTCTGACGAAACACAGTTTCAGTGGGAGTTTGTATTTTGTTGTTCTTATTTTCAGATACACTTAGTATTTTCTGCAGCAGAAAGTACATTTGGTTCATTTAGTCTTTGAACATGTTATTATGGTTTGATCTCATAAGGGTTTGAGGACTAGTTGGAGATAGGCATGTATGATCACATTACATGTAATTTTCATGCTACACATCCATACTTGATCTATGTCATTGAATATATTTTACGGTGACCATTGATGGGTCGAGTTACGAATAAATGTAACGAAGACCGCTTTGATCCCATGCTAATGACTATCATTTTTGTGCACACTCTCGAATATAACTGTCTCAAGAATAATATAGCTCAAATGGGAGATTGTTGGAATTATTTAATATTATGGGCTTATATTATTAATTACAATTATATTAAAGACAGTCTAATTTTATTGGGGCCATTAAGTGATCTATTTTAGGCTCTGGAGATATCTATGGTGGTATGAACTTTTATGTGTAGAAACCCAATACTAGTAATTTGAGTTTTATGGGAACCCTAATTGACCTAGTATATAAAGAATATAATATAGGGTTGTGGTCCCAAGATTATTCTTGCGTCAGTTTTCTCTGCCCCATCACAAAAAAAACACACAAAAGGTATCGATCACACAGTACTCTCTTTGTGAGCTTAGATGAGTTAGGTGACAATATATCTATTTTCTAATAAAAATGTGCAGGCATTCCATTTGTGTTCTCCCATATTGTTCATTGGGATGATAATTCCATGCCAATGCCAAAGAACTTGGCCTTGTTTAGAGTTTTTTTTTTTTTGTGGCAGTGCAAAAATTTGATAACCTGAATAATCGATTCAGGTGCTTCGTGTTGTTGGTATATCTTGGTATAGGTTGTATCCTTTGGTTTGCATTTTTTCTTTTTATGAAGCCATAGTTTTATACTGGAAAATTTAACTACAATAATTTGTTCTTGCACCAGTTGAAATATCCTAAAGAAACAATTCCTCTCTGCACATAATAGGTTAAAAAAATTTTTTTGTCCCTCCAGGGTTTTTTATTTGTTGTCCCTTTTTATTTTTTTCACTTATATTGTCCCTCAAACTCTTATTTACCCGGTCATATTGTCTACTTTACACCTTATAGCCGGTGGGTAATTGTGGTGCTGACACGTATATTGTGGAACCCACAATCTGCCTAGCTTTTTATTTTTGTCTTTCTTTTTGTCCAATTAAATTTCTAAAAGTTTTAGATTAAAAGTAAATCAATTTTTATAATTAGGAAAAAGAGGCCCACACACTAATTTTTTTATGGGGGGCCTACGCACTATTTTTTTTTGTGAGAGGACCAACCACTAATTACAAATTTGGAACATGTTTGGTGGGTGTTTTGGCATCATTTTAAAACCGGTCATTTAAATGATTTTCTCCTTTTTCTTCTAAGGTTAAATTTAGAAAACAATTATTTGAATTAAGTAAATCGTATTAAAAATAATACGGGATCAATTCAAGAGTGAATTACATCTTCCTCTCTCCCTTCTGTTCTCTTTCTTCCCTCAACCCTAACCACACACAGCCGCCATACACCACTTTGCCACCACGCCCATTAATTACCTTACAATTCCACATCCCTTGTGTCTTCTCTTTTCTTCCCCTTTCTCGACAGAGCGTTGATACGGCCAGATTCGCGACAGATGGAGAAACGAGATCGGGTCTAGGCGAAAACAATTGTTCAAGTTGCAGCAATAGTGAACCTCAATGATTTGTTGCTGCAGTTCCTGAAGCCGGCAGTATGGATGCGAGAACTGTGCCCGGATCTTGGTTGTTTTTTGTGTGGATTTGTACTTTGTATTTGTTTGGTTGTTGCTTGTTGGGGGTGTGGAATTAGTGTGGCGTTGTTGATGGTGGTGGATGTGTATGCGCTATGGGTGGCCGCCATGATAGATTTGGGTGTATTGGTTGTGTTCCTCCGGTGGTGGTTATTGGTGGTAGTAGTGGATTTTGTCTAGTGCTGGGGCTGTTGTTGGTCGAACGTGTCGTGGATGGTTTTGGTGGCTAGCAGTGTTGGTGGTGGAATGGTGTTCCATGGTAGTAGTGGTAATTTTCCATGTGTTTGTCTTTTGTTCTCTACTTCTTTTTCGTGTTGGCGAGAAAAGAATTTGATATTAAATTGTATATTTAGTTTTCGGATAAAAATTAATTTAAATAAGACTTTTCTAGAAATTAAATTTTGGATAAGCTACAAGAAAAAAATGGAAGATTGTGGGCCCCCATGCGTCACGTGTGCAACAAATTACCTGCTATAGGGTATAAAATGGACAACATAACCCGGTAAAATGGGAGTTGAGGGACAAAATGAGTGAAAATAAACGAAAAAAGACAACAAATGCAAAATTGATAAATTAGAAGGACACAAAAACTTTTGAACCGCACAGAATACATCCTTCATCATCAGTGCTAAAATATACTAAAAAATTCACTATACTATAGTATTGCAGAGCTATTGTTAAAAAAAAAAAAGCAATATTGCAGAGCTTTCTCCTTTTGGGAATATCATCCGTCACATCGCTTATTCTATCTTTTCTTTTTTATGACTTTGAAAGCACACTCGTAAAAGCCTTCTATAGCTTTTCTAAAGGTGGATTGAAAAGAACTTATAAAGAAAACGAAAGCCGATGTTGATTAGAGAGACTCACAACGACGTCCTAAATTTTATTACCAGATATCATCAAAAAAAAAAAAATTTATTACCAGAAAGCAAAAGCTATATACATATCATCGTCTTTTGTGGAAAATGAGGCATGATGCTGCACACGAGCCCACACACAATGAACATCCAGACTAATCAAGAAACGAACAGGGGTATTCACATGGATTGCACCGACTCAACAGCATCGCATACCTAGCCACCTGTCAGCAATAATTTTACTGTTGTTTCCCTTCAATGAAGCCATAACCCTTACTAAAAACAATCCCGCCCAACCATCTTGCCCCCCAAGCATAGTGTTATTTTGTTGTCTTCAATTATGGTGGATTTGTTATAAAAGCATGTGTTGTTTGTGGATGTCACACAGTTTATCTACTTATCTACCTGTTTAGCGTATATATATACACTCACAGAATGAATATGAATTGAACGAACCGATCAAAACTTCTCTTTACCTCCTCTCCTTCTCCTTCTCCTGCCTGCTTTTCTTCTTCATAGCTGTGAAAGTTTCACAAATAAAACACTTAATCTATAACACGTTATTAACACGAAAAGCTCTACCCAGAGCAAGGAAACCAGAGCAAGAAAACCAGGACAGGAAAATACAAAAGAAAAAGAAAAATGCAGGATGAACAGTTTGTCACCCTTCTCGGTTACTGTTCATGAGGAAGGACTCCACGCCGCCGCTCGTGCAACCGCCCCCACCATCCTCTTCACCGCGCCGTCGCCGACCTGATGTCGTCTTTCCCTGTCATAGACGCCGTCGGACGCGCCGCCAGGAGAAGAAGACCCGACGAGCAACCTGTCGGATCCTCTCCTCCTCGTCGGGTCTTCTTGTCGGATCTACTCTTTCCCGGGATGCACGCCTGCAGCGTCTCGCTCCTGCCGTTGCGTCGCCGCCCGCAACATCGCCTCCAGCGACGCTGAGCCGTCCACGCCTTCCACCCGCCATCGCCGCGCCGCCTGTTGCTGTCGGGCCATGTTGCGACGCCACCGACGACTGCTGCCACCGCGCCTCGCACCACCAGATCGCCTCTCCGCCCCGCTCGCGTCCTCCTCCTCGCTTCGCCTGCCGATCTCGCGCCGACCGGCACTGCGAGGTGAGTTGTCCATGGGTTGAAGACGACCCGGTTGGTTCTTGGTATGGGTCTGGTTGACCCGAATGCATAATGGGTTGGAACTGTTTGGGCTGGACGCGGGCCTTCTTTTGGCTTGGGCTTTGCACCCAGGCTGGTCCTTATGGGTTGAGTCCTGGGCTGGATGCCTAGGTCTTGCTCGGGCTTGGGCTCTGCACCTGGGCTGGTCCTCTTGGGTTGAGTCCTGGGTTGGCCCAGTCCAGAAATTTTAAATAATAATAATAATAATAATCAGTAAGTATAAAAAGATAAAAATAATTATATTTCTGGAATTGGAATAATAATTTTGGTAATTATATATTATTATTACTGCTGAAAGATTTATCGAGTAAGCATATATATATTTTATATTTATATCTTTTATTATTACTGTTACTATGAAGCTTGAATTCGAGACCCTTGAAATTTCCGAAAGAAATTTGTCATGGGCGCTGAAATGCATTTAAATGCAAATAGTCTAGAAGACACAATAAATGAAGGAAACAAAGACTGGATGTCTTATACTTAAAGATCCTGTAGATCTTTGGAAGAAAGAAAAATATGACCACCAGAAGATGGATATTCTCCTAAAAAAAAAATTCTTACAAGTGTGTGCATATGAGGTTGCAAGATTTTAAATCTCTGCACAAATATTTCGAATAAGGTCTCAGATTGAGTGGAGAATATATTATTAATACTGATATGAAATCTATCATATATGCTCCTGAAGTAGCAATATGATGAAAAAGAATGCACGAAATATTTGATGTAATCCCATGCCTCATTGTGGCAGAACGAAGTGACGTAATATTAATAAAAAACTATTATGAATCTTGTCCAATTGGCTCTGCTCCATTTCCTAAAGTGAATGTGACTGTATATAATAATTTTGGTCATGGCTATGAACATTCAATTGGACACAAACAAGCCTTATAACAAGGTATCTTGTAAATTATTATTAAGTGTCCCTGAAGGGCAAATCTAATATTGATGAAAACGTTGTTTACCCTGAAGGTGCAAGCTAATATATATTGAATGATTTTATTTTATGTTCAGCTTTATTATTATTTGTTATATTTATTACATTATGTTTATTTACAGCATGTTATTACTGCTAGTTTTTTTTTTTTTATTGTGAACATGAAACTATCATTTCTAGAATAATGACTCGGGCATTTGTCCTGGAGACAATGCAATGACATATTCCGTGTTTAATAAACGGAAATTATTCATAAGTAACATATGATAGTATAATCTCAAGAAAATTAATATGCTCTAGAAGAGCACAAGTTTACTATGCTCTAGAAGAGTATATATTTAAGCCCCAGAAGAGCAAAACTTTCACTATACTTTAAAAAGGTATATATTTAAGCTCCGGAAGAGCACAAGTTATATCAAGCTCTAAAATAGCACATATTTACGCTCCAGAAGAGCATGAGTTTTAATATGCTACGGAGGAGTAAAATGTTTATGCACTGGAAGAGCTTGAATTTTATTATACTCCTGAAGAGTAAAATTTTTCCTACTTACAATAATTAATAAATATTATTTGGAGAAGATAAGTGAATGAGATGCTGAATATCTCTATATTATAAAGGCTACCACAACTGAAAATAAACAAATTGTGGAAAGGTTGCCTTCATTATCCTTTAGATTGTACTGCATAAATATTCGAGTTAATAAAAGTTATTGTATCCAGCTTGAAGCTGGTACGCAATTGCCCAAAGCTGACACTAGCCTGAAGCGAGCAAATAATTTTTCCTAAGTTATTAAATACAGAGTTTACACAGCCCGAAGCTGAGACCAACTAGAAGTTGGCTAGTGGATATCTTGTTTGGCATGACCGGTTGGGCCATCCCGGATCAATAATGATGCGCAAAATTTATTTGGTCATTCATTGGAAAAACCAGAAGTTTTTAAAATCAATGAATTTCCATGTGTTTGCATGCTGCGAAGAAAAATTAATTATTTAGCCTTCCTATGATGAGGATGGCCTAGAATCACCAGCAAGTTTGGAAATAATTTAGGGAGATGTACGCGGACTGATAAATCCGCCATGTTGACCGTCTCGGTAATTTTATGGTTTTAATCGATGCATCGACTAGAAAGTCTATTGTGTGCTTATTAGACGCGATTTGGCATTTTGCGCGCTTATCTTTATAATTAAGCCAATTGCGGTACACATCCCTAATTATTTTATAAGACTATATGTCTAGAAAATACTCGTGTATTCCTTCAATGGTTAATGTATATTGTTGGAAATTATGGTTGAACATCCTGTAGCTTATGTTCACACCCAAAAATGATCTGGATGAATCGTTTGATGCATGTGAAATATGCATAGTTTAGGGCATAATTTTGGACGCAAATTGTTCTCAGTTCATTATGATCATATGCCTCCTATGTAATATTCCACCATATTCCTCCAATATCCATCCCTTACTGCATGATTAGTGATTTCAGGTATATTTCGATCAATTCAAGAGGATTTCATTGAAGAAATTGAAGATACAGCCTCAGCCATAGCATGAGCCTGTGGCGGAACCTGTGAGCCTATCCCTGAGGCTGTTGTTCATCGAGAATTCAATTGAAGGCCTCAAACCACCTTCAAATCACGAGATTTCCACTGAAGCTCATTGCCCTCACTTTGATCCAAGAAGTCCTCATGACACCTCATCATCGGCAGAAGAAGCAGAAATCAATTGAAGGGAAAGAAGAAGAAGAACTGCAATAGACCCAGGCACAGCATCAGCCTGTGCGTCCAGCAAAACCCAGAAATTGCAGGAGGAATATAAAATTACACCACTTGCACCACCTGCTCCACTAACATAAACAAACATTCTCCTGACGTTCCCAGAGCACTTTCCAAGGAAAAAGGAATAGGTACATGCCACTCAGAGGGAATCCACCTTAAAGAACAATTATCCTATGTAAAGGGCACCTTGGAACTTACAATCCACCAATCAACTTGTTGCCCATCATGCCTATTCTGACACACACGCTGGAGGACTGACGAGCCAACTTGCCCAAACACCCATACTTTCCAGCAAGTTGGGAGAAAGAAGAAAAGAGGAGCTGCATCTATATAAAGGAGGAAAGAAGAAGAACCAGATAAAGGGGGACATTAACCCAGAGAATCATCCACCATTAGAGACACCATTGAGGGTCTGGAATAGGGGTTAAAAACCCAGAATTTTGGGTTTTCAAGGGGGTGCACGATTCTGTAACTTTTGTTGCAGAAATTATGTCGCCCCTAACCTTCATTCTGTTCCAAACCCTATGCTCACTTTTGTTTTCATTGTTTCTGTAATTCTGAGCATGAACTAAACAACCCCTCTTAGGTTGAAGGGGTGCAACATGTCTCTGGTTTTTATGTAATAAATTGCTCTTTTTAATGTTCTTATCCCCGTTTTCTTGTTTTGGTTGATGCATACTTGATACATGTTTGAGTTCTGGCCAAACCCTTGCATGATTACAGGTAGCTAGGTGAAGGACCGAAAGGAGAAACCATAGCTACTGGAATAATAACAACCAACCCTTAGTTTTTAGCTTTTGACTAGAGTTAGAAACTAATTGAGGAACTAGCCTCAACACCAATCCTAAACCCCTGTGTTTGACCGATGAGAGAGTATTAGGAATGTGAGAACCATGGGAGGCACCTGTGAGCGAAAGCAAATGGGTGCAGTATAGGTTGAGAGCAACTGCAAGAACCGATTCTATTAATTGACTCTTTTGCTGTTAACAGCCTTAGCCTGTACACAGCACAGCCTCAGCCTGTGCCTAGTACAGCCTCAGTCTGTGACAATATAGTCAAGCAGATAACACAATTCCTAATTTGATTCTTGATTGACTATTGGGGAGTTTCTTTTAATCAAGTAGTAGCCTGGTGAAGGACCGAAAGGAGAAGCCAGGAGTGCTAGACCAACAATAAGTCAGCCTTCACCCCTAGCCGTTCGAAAGAAGATAGGGAGAGACTGTGGGTATTTAGCACCAACACTAAACTTCACCCTTAAGTGAACATCTATTCTAGTGATAGGGGGTAGATGGAAGCTTAGGGAACTATCAATAAGATCGAAAGCCGTTGATAGTACACTAGGTTGGTAGCCCCTTCAAGACATTTTATTAGATACAGCCTCACTCACAGGCTCAGCCTGTGCCTGAGGCTGTTGAGCAATTTAAGGCATAAAACAGGACATGTGAACCCCGGATGCCTAAGACTTCTCTCAATCTGATCTCTTCCTATTTCAATTCTGCTGTTAGTTTAATTTCATTGCTTAGTTTATATTTCAATTAGCATACACCCAAAAATCACCTCTTATTGTTCATTTCCAGCCTAATTTGTCTAATTTGAAGGGTAACAGACTCAACCCAGTCCCTGTGGATACGACCTTGATAAGTACTACAACAACCCTGTGCACTTGGAGGAACCCGTTGCGGATAGACGACATCAGGTTTTTTAGGCTGTATAACTTGAACAATTTTATTGTGGCCTATCCGATGAAGATCAAAACACTCTGGACAAGATGGCCAATGGTGCATTCTTGGATAAAGACTATAATGATGGGGTTACCATTCTTGAAGCTCTGTCCAAAAGGAAGACCCAATTGGGGGCTGCTCAAGTCAAGGCAATTGCAGCCACAGGCTCAGCCTGTGAAGGATGTGGAGGACCTCATGGTACATCTAGCTGCCCACTCTTTACTGAATGTGATTCTAAACAAGCCCACTATATCCAGCTGCAGCAGAATCAATATGGGGATGCATACAATCCAGCTTGGAGAGATCACCCAAATTTCTCTTGGAGATCGCTAAACGAAGAAAGAAATCCACCATAGCTCAGTACCAATGGCAAAATGATGGTGGATATCAAGGTGGACATCAAGACATGATGAGCATGCTGCAATCCATCCTCGAGAACCAAAATAAAATGAATGAGGAGATTAGTCAAATCAACTCCCACAAAAGAATTCTCAAGAATTAAATTGCACAGCAGGCCACATTGTCAACTAGCCAACAAGGAGCTCTTCCATGAAAAATAGTAGAGAATCCAAGGATTGAACATTGTAATGTTGTGATCCTTCGCAGTCGGAAGGAGTTAAGGGAAACAACGTTGAGATAGCCTAAGGCTGCGGAGAAAAAGGCAACAGCATCAACATCTAGCTTGGGAAAGACAGTGCATACACAGGCTGAGCTTGTGGCTGAGCCTGTCAGCACAAAAAGTGCTGAGAAACAGCCCCAGACTATTCGACCTTATCAACCTCCTCTCCTATTCCCAGAAGTATACCACAAGGCCAAATTGGAGAAGCAATTCAGTAAGTTTAAGGAAATGCTAAATAAGTTATATGTGAATGTTCCTTTCAGTGATGTGGTTACACAAATGCCTTCATATGCTAAGTTCCTCAAGGAGATTTTGATAAGAGAACTATTGACGATATTGAGACTGTAGCTATGACGGCCTAGGGGAGTGCTCTCATTCAACATCAGCCACCCAGAAAATGCTCAGACCCAGGGAGATTCACAATACCATGTCATATTGGGAGCAAGAAGATTGAAGGGGCCCTATGTGACTTAGGAGCTAGTGTCAGCCTGTTTCCACTTTCCACACTCAAAGTATGGACCTTGGAGACATCAAGACCACAAAGATGAAAATCCAACTCGCTGACCGCTCACTTATGTATCCTGTGGGAGTATTAGAGGATGTGCCTGTCAAGGTTGGTGATTTTTATATTCCTGTTGATTTTGTGGTCATGGATATGGCATTGGATGTCCACACACCATCACTTAGGGCGACCTTTTCTTGCCACGACTAGGGCATTGATTGATGTTGAGAAAGGAAGGGTGACATTGGGAGTTGGAGAAAATACGGTGAATTTCAATATGCTCCAATCTCCTAAGTCAGAATTGAGCTTTGGCACCTGCTGCCAGGTTGACACTCTTGATGACAACAATAAGTCAATACAACAGGCGCAGCCTGTCGAGCAGCCTGTTCAACAGCAATGGCCTATCAATCAAACTGGAGCTGATGATTTTGTACCAAATAATGAGATAAAACCTCTTCCTCCAGAATTGAATGAAGAGCACTTAGAGATGAATGGGAATTCCATGGTTTACAAGGAGAGAACCATAAAAAGGCACAATGGTCAAAACATCAAACGTGCTTTCAAGAAAGAACACCAAGTCCTTTTCCGAGATAAGAGACGATCCAAATGCTCTGATCCATTTACCATTCTTCATTGTTTGCCTCATGGAGAAATGGAGATTGATGGTGACGGGGCCAGCCCTTTCATAGCCCATCGAAGGAGGTTGAAAATTTATCACCCTACCATGGACATTTTTAGGGAGATTCAACCTTGCCAAAACCCTCATACCTCTTAAATGAGGAGAATGTCCAGCTACGATGTAAAAGAAGCGCTTCTTGGGAGGCAACCTAAGTGGTAAACTCTACATCCCTAGTTTTTTTTCTTTTTCTTTATGCATTTTACCCTTTTTTCTGTTTTGTTTTTGGTTTTGTTTTGTTTATGTTAAGCTGCTAGGTGATTGGAAGGAACAATGGAGCAATCTCTTCGCATCAGACCAGAGAAGCTTTCCTAACCTTTCTTTTAATTACTAAGCTTTTACTTTGCAAGGGACTGTTTGGGTCTGTCGCTACACAAGCTGAGCCTGTTCACGCACAGGGAAACACTGTTGCATTCACTTTACATGCATATCACCTTTTTACGTCCCATTAGTTCCTTTTTAAATCCTTTGCAGCATTTCAGTTTGGGGTACCTTTTCAGTTGTTGTAGCTTAGAAGTTTTTTCTTTACATGTTAGTTTCCATTGCGTGTGCTATTTTGGCATGGAACGCCACGTTTTTTTTTCTTTTTAGCAGTGAGGACACTGCAGATTTTCAGTTTGGGGTATTTTAGGGTGCAGATTCCATTTTATGCCTTCTATACTTTACTGATGATTCAATGCAGATTCAAATGCTTATCTATTTTTCATTATGCTTTTCCACAGTGTGAGCCTGTCTTTATATTTATGCATCCTCTACATTTTCCATTTAATTCTGCTCATACTCTAATCTCAGGACTTGTCTCTGTCAGATAAGAAGGATCTTGCTAAATGGTTTTCTACATGACACAGGCTCAGCCTGTCTACCTCAGAATAGAACCTTGTCTCTATCAAGGCAAAATTCAAGCAAGAGTCCTTCAAGCAAGGAAAGGATCTAGGCCATTTTTTTGCATACCAATAGACCACATAAATCCATACCACACTCATAAGTCCATTGCAACCCCATTTGAGCCAACTAGGATGGCCCTAATTTATTTCTTCACCCTGATCACCTCACCTCAATCACTTGAAGCCGAAACAGGGGGCCAACATGTGCCAAGGCACAATTTCATTCAAACAGCCTCACCCCGTTGATGAGTCGGTGAACGAGATTCAATCCCATCAAGCATCTGAGACTATTTGCATTTAGCAAATACATACCCAGAATGTTACCACACATCTTGTACGCCCTCTTCCCAGCCGCATCAAAAAAAAAAAGAGAGAGAAAAGAAAAAAAAATAAGGCAGTTGGCGAAGAAAAGAAAAACATGGGAAGGAAAAATGAGGAGAAAAGAAAGATTTTGTGAATCAGACTCCATCTCAAACAAGAGGATACATTGAGCCTCTGGGTAGCATGAAAACTCAAGGGGTGTGGAATCAAACAGTCCCTTTACAGCCTCAAACTGTTCACAAACTATACTGAAGGTTTCAAGTTCACAGGCCACCAACACTTGCTCAGCCCAACCACCATTCATTGACAACCATCACCCTAACCTCGGTACAACACAGAAAAGTCCAGGAGATCCTTGCTTGATGACTGTTGCACACTAGTGGAGATAAGGGATGATGGGTCTGCATATGAGGAAATGTTTTTCACTTCCCGAAAAAAATGATTTAGGCAAGATCCCTTTGATGACAGATGATTGGTGGTTAGTTGCAAGATTATTCCTGTAAATTTTTTATGACAGAAACCACTGAAAAGGAATTTGATTGGAGTTGATGCAGTTTTTAAAAGAAAACAAGGGGGATTCCTAAATTAAGGCGTCACATGGGAGAAACCCGATGAAAATTTGGATGCATTGGAACTGCCCTTACTTCTTTCCAAAATCATGCCTTCTTTTCTTTTTCAGATTGCTTGAGGACAAGCAAAATCTTCATCGTTTACTGAATATTTCCAATTGAATGCAAGACCATTGTTAATGTGATATTACTGTTTGAGAACATGGTATTTTACATGCAGCAACACTTGTGTGCATCAAGCCAACAAGTTTTTGTAAGGTCTCCCCATTTAATTGGTTCATGGTCACGAACTTAGTATCTCCCATCTCCGGACCATTGGTTGTACAGTATATGTGCCTAATGCTCCACCACATCATAGTAAAGTTGGTCCTTAAAGAAGGTTGGAATATATGTTGGGTATGAATCTCCATCAAAATTGTTGAAACCATTGGAGATTTGTTTACAGCAAGATTTACTTATTGTTAATTTGATGAAAGTGTTTACCCAACATCAAGGGGAGAAAAATAAGCAGCTGGATCAAGAGATTATTGAAATGCATTATCAATATATAGTTTTGATCCTCAATCAAATTTGTGTGAACCTGAAGTTCAAATGATGATTCATTTGCAAAAGATTAGTAAGTCAATTGCCAGACATATTTATTGATTTGAAAAAGAGTGACCAAATCTTATATACCAGCTGCAAATGCTCCTGTTCGAATTGGTGTTCCAGAAGAACAACTAAAGTATGCAAATGAATCTAAAGTATGCCAGAAGCGTGGAATATACTCGGTTCCGTAGAAAACAAAAATTCTCAATGGAGAAAAAGGAGCAAAGAAATAAGATGGCCCTAGTAAGAAAATAAGACCTCCAGTAGAGGTTCAAATTAAAAATCCTCAAGAAGAGGAAAATCCTCCAGAAGAAGTTTCTCACACAAATGAAAAAGTTCCAGAAGTAACTCAGGTACCTGAAATAAATGAAAATGATGAGATCTCGATTGATTATTTAGTGTCAGAAATAAGATGGAACCGACGTGAAATAACCATCAACGGAATATTTGTTTTATATAATAGTGCTAAATATCATGAAATAAAATGAGGATTATGAACCTACATCTATTGATGAATGTAGGCGCATAATGATTGGCTAAAATAGAGAAACGCAAATAAGGCTGTATTGGACTCGCTTGTGAAGCGAAAATTTTTCCGGACCTGTAGTCCGTACACTAGATGGTGTAAAATCGGTCGGTTGAAAATGGGTATTTGTGCGGAAAAGAAGTAAACAAAATAAAAATAGTGAAGCACCGCATATTGCACAATATTTTACCCAACGACCTAGTATTAATAATGAGGAGATAAACTCCCATGTGGTGGATGCAATTATTTTTAGTTTGATAAGTCTGGCATTGTATGAAAAAAAAAAATTAGAAATACATCTAATGGATGTTCTTACAGCCTATATTTTTATGGATCCATAAGTCATGACATATACATGAAGATCCCTCAAGGATCCAAGTTGCCTGAAGCAATGAATTCCTGGGAATGTACAAAATTAAGTTGATCTTCATATAGTTTGAACCAATTTGGATATTTATAATGATTCTTGCATATATGCTCTATGTTTTTTTTAATTTAATTAGTTCATATGTGAATTAACTATTATCGTTGTTGATGATTAATGATTTAGATACTATTGTGACCTAAATATTATTAGTACTTCTGAAGAAGATTCCAAATTCCGTGCTATATTTTCAAGAAAAAAAAATTGAGATGGAAAAATCTCATAAAAGAATTAAACTGGTCCTGAAGTACCATATCAAAGTGCAATTTAGCTTGCTAGTAACATGAAGCCTGAAGCCTTGCCATAAACTTGTTAGCAAAATTTCATTTTGCTCTAAATTTTCATAAAGCCCGAAGCTCTCCATTATCCTTGGGTATAATGGACATGTAAATATTTTAACCTTGTGAGTCTAAGGAAAACATAGTTTATTTTTATGATGCAGGTCATATATTTGATCCACACAAAGCGCAAAGTAGATACCTGAAGTATCATGGCAAGCACAAAAGGCTACCAATAATGCAGAAGTTGTTATTATACACGAAGCTAGTCAAGACTGTGCTTGGCTATGTTTTTTTTTTTTATGCTAAACGATATTCTTATTTATTAACAAAGACTATACAGGGATACACAGTTGCACGCCATGCCAGGCATGCAAGACATAATCACAAGATTACCCTATTATAGGAAAAGAGGGGCCACACAAGGAACAAGAAAAATTAAAAGATTACATCTGAGGGGTTGCCAATAGAGACAGATTACGCTTGCGTCCTCTCCACGACCTGACAGCCTGAGAACTGGAAATCACCATGGAGGAACTGTAAGGAAAATCAACATCAAAGGACTTAATCCATACAGACATATGCACAAGGACCATATCAACCACCCTGTCAACATCGGCCGCCATGTTTTGGAAAGTACGTCTGTTCCTTTCAAGCCATATCCCCCATAAAGCACCAATGCCAATGAGGTACCAGGCTGATCGGCAATAAGAATCCACGGACAAAAATGGCCACTGAAGCACAAAATCCACCAAACGAGCCGGAGCACACCATTCCACACCCCACCACCTACAAAGCTTGCACCATACTTTCCACGAAAAGGGGCAGGTTAGGGGCAAATGATCCCTGGTTTCAAGATTAGCATTACACAGACTACAGATGGAGTTAGCTAGCGTGGTAATGCCTTTGTGCCGGAGTACATCTTTTGTCGGTATCCCATTATTCAAAGCTAGCCACAACCAGCACTCCAACTTGAAGGGTGACAAGGCGAACCAAATATAAGGTTTGGTTCTCTCAGGCTCAAGGCAAGAGTAAATAAACATCCTACCCGATTTAACAGTGTAAGAGCCATTACAATCATTATTCCAAACTCTAGAATCTAAACAAGAAGGTTGCAGTGATATACCCGACGTAATTGACGTGATTTCATCCAAAGCAAGCAGCTCCCAAACACGAAGAGGGCGCCTCCAAGATATAGCCCATCTAGGGCATTGATCGACCATGGTTGGACAATGCTTTACAGACGCATTCTGACACAAAGACAAGGAGAATAGGCGAGGGAATGCTTGGCTAAGTTCGATGATGCTGCACACTCAAGATTCATATGGATAAGATAGCGGGGAAGATGCCCCAACGACAATTTATGAAGATAATACTGCCTACATTGCAAATGTCACCAAAGGTTGACAAAGAAGATTAGCATGCGATGACATCAAGAAATCAAGGGAGGCCAAAAAGAGGGGAGTAGAATACGCACTGCACTCTTTTTTCCTTCACCAAGTTTTTATCCCACTGGGTTTTTTTTGTAAGATTTTTAATGAGGTAGTCCCCCCCAAAGCGTATTCTACCCAATTCACAATGACATCCAAGGAGGAGAGTTATAAAAGCATGTGTTGTTTGTGGATGTCACACAGTTTGCCTACCTACCTATCTGTTTTAGTGTATATATATACACTCACAGAATGAATAAGAATTGAACGAACCGAGCAAAACTGCTCTTCTCCTCCTCTCCTTCTCCTTCTCCTACCTATTTTTCTTCTTCATAGCTGTGAAAGTTTCACAGATAAGACACTTAATTTATAACAGGATTATGTCTGTGGGTGAATATGTGTTGTCTTTGGTGTCTTGAATTTTTTTTTTTGATAAAGTTCGGTGCCTTGAATTTTGATAGAATACATTTGTAGCTCGGTTTGTAAACTTATTTAGTTATTATGTAATTACATTTTTTTCTTTTTTGGTAACAAGTTATTATGTAATTACGTTGAAGCTTATGAGGTTTATCAGTGTGAGAACCGTCACAAAATGTGGGTTTTAGGACATCTCACTTTTCTTGAAGACGTCATTCAAAATTTATTCAAAGTGGAAAAATTTTTAGAGAAAAGACCCTTTCTTTAACCAACCTTGATTAAGCTACTCACCTTAAGATTTGAAGCAAGATATTAGAGTGTTAAAAGGAGAAAAATCTAAGGGAGATAGAGACTAAAGCATGAACTCCAACTCCAACGTCAACATCAATCCTAAGAGGGGTGCAGACCCTATGCGTCCATTGTTCCTGTCTAGATGGTCAAGGGAGCATGTTCAGAGGGCTTTGGACGAAAATCGTGCAGTTAGTATTTTTGTAGATAATATTCCCAGAGGTTGGTATGCTGTGGATGTTTTTAAGGAGATGTCAAGGGTGGGCACGGTTATGGATGTCTTCATTCCAGGTAAACCAAGCTATTCTGGGGTTCGGTATGGTTTTGTGAGGTTTGAATACCATGGTAGGGCTGACTTGCTGGTGGAGAGAATCAATATATCGAAAGCCATCAACGGTTTGTTGGTTGCGAGAATAGCGAAGAGCAGAAGAGGGGGTTTGAAGAAGCCGATGCTAAGAAGTACTTGGAAGAACACTTCTCAGAATTTCAGTGGCGCTAACATCAAAGAGGGTCAATCGTTCATGCAGGCGGTGGTTAAGCGAGGTCCAGAAAGCGACACTACTGCATGCAAGGAAGACAAGGAGAAGGTGTCTTTTGAGTTCAAACCACCAGAAGAGCTTCTGGCTAAACTGAGAGTGTGTGCTTTTGGTCAGTTGAAAGTAGGGGTCAGTGTTACCCAGATTTCCAATGATTTTGGACGCATCTCCAACGTGCCAATTCAAGTTAAGCGATTAGGGGGTGACTATGTCCTTATTGCCTTCGAGTCCAGAGAGGCCATGTATGCTTGCATGAAGCATAAAAGAGGATGGAGCAATGATTACTTTGTCATGTTAAAAGAGTGGGAAGAAGGAGATGGTGCTGCTCACAGGGAAAGTTGGTTAAATATACATGGAGTTCCCCCCATGCTTGGTGCAACGATTTTTTCAACCTCATCGCAACTCGGTTTGGTAGCTTCATCAGACTTCAAAACAGTTTCGATAAGAGCAACAATCTGGAAACGGCGAGGATGCTGCTCCGCACCACTTACAAAGCGCCTATATCCAGCTCCCTTAGAGTAAGAGTTGGGAAGCAAGTGTTCGATATTTCTGTGGAGGAGTTACAGTCGATGCCAAAGGATGAACCTGCATTTTTCGGGACCGGAAAGGAGGACGGCGCAAAGGATGTTCAGTCAGCGGTCGATGAAGTACCTAAGAAGCTGCGCCGTGTTGCACCCGTGGAGGAATATACCCAAGAGATGTCAGACCCTTTTGATATCATCAAGACAATAAAACAATTGAACAAAGGGAAGGACATCGTGGAATGTGCAAAGTCTGGGGGCGAGTCGTCTTGTAGACAGTCTCCTGATGGGAACTTGTGCAAGGTGGGCTCAAAGATTAAAGTAGGTGCAAGGAATGTTCCTCCGAAAGAGTTTGGCGTGTGCCCTCTTTCTCACACTCCAAGCATTAATGAGCTGGACAAGGGCATGCTTCCTGAAAAGCTTTTGGTCAAAGGAACTGATGGGGGCGAGCTTAAGTCATCTCATCTTGGGCCTCTTGTTTTTAAGGCTCAGGGAGCTACAAAAGACGGGCCAACAATTTTGGGTGTGGATGGGGAATCTTAACAATTATAATGTTGGGCCAGAGCATGAAACTATGTCGTCTCATGTAAGTGAAACAAGTGATCAAGACACGATGTCGGAGGAGGAGGCTGGGGCTGATTTCTCCTTAGAAGCTCTAGCAAGACAGTTTCAGGCAATGTTAGATAAAGCGAACACAAACTACCGATTGGGAGCTGGGAAAACAAAAAAAATGAAGAAAATAATGCCAGGAGGGGAGGTGCGATCCTTCTTGTCAGGTGAAAGCTCCACTCAAGATGGAGACATTCAAGCGGGCAATGCTAGAGCGAGGGTAGCAGTTCGGTCGGGTAGCCTTCCCAATGAGGCTGAGGCCGAGGCTGCTGAGACTGTAGCCTTGGGCAATGGTCTGGGGTTGAGGATTGATGGAGATAAGGTGCAAGCTTCCAAGGTGATGGAATCTTTGATTGCAAAAGAGGGGGCTGATTGGGAAGCTATGAGAGCTGCCCAGTAGCTCGGTCTCTAAAGAAGGTTAGTCCTTGTGTCTCTCCTTGTGTCCATGTTTAGTTGCTTGTCTTGGAATATTAGGGGTCTGTGTGCGAACCATAAACAGAGGGAGGTTAAGGATTTGATGATGAAGACGGAAGCAAAGATTGTTTTTGTATGTGAAACGAAATGTTCAGGTTGGGGTGCGGGTGATTTCTCCCGCCTTTGGGGGGGTGGCTCTTTTGATTTTATAAGTGTTGATGCGGAAGGAAATTCGGGTGGCTTGGTCTTGCTTTGGGAGGAGAATTTTTTTAACATTCGCAGGAGGTGTAGTGGTAGAAACTGGATAATGGTGGAAGGAATGGTTAAAGGCGCTATTGAGATTGGTGTATGCGGAGTCTATGGTCCCGGTGATGTGGATGATAGAATCAAAGTTTGGGAGGAGATTACAGCGATTATAAGGTCGTCCTCTATTCTGTGGGTTGTCATTGGGGATTTCAATGAGGTACTAAGCAGTATGGATAGAAAAAGTGGTAGAGTCTGTGCCAGGGGCGTCCGTGCTTTCTCTGAGTTCATTTCAGATGCGGAGTTATGCGAGGTGGAACTTCAGGGGCGAGCTTTTACATGGGGGAACTCTTCGACGGCAAGTAGGATCGATAGAGCTTTCTTCGATCCTTCCTGGTTTTCCCTATTCCCTTCCATTAGATTATGGGCAGAGGCAAAAGGGAGTTCGGATCATTGTCCTATTGTGCTTGCGCAAGAGAAGCTGAATTGGGGCGCCAGACCTTTTAAATTCTTGAATTGCTGGTTGGCTCATGATGATTTTGATTAGGTGTTGGAAAATATGTGGGAGAATGCATGTCGTATGTTTCCGGGGAAATACACTCTTCTGAAAAATTTGGGTTCGATGAGGCAGGCTTTTAAAGCATGGAATCGTGAATGTTTTAGGAATATTGAAGCAGGGATCAAGGAACTAGAGAAGAAAATTGACGACCTGGATCGACTCTCAGATATAAGAGCCTTAGATGATGCTGAAAAGCGATTGTTGAGGGGGTATAAATCTGATCTTGCAGCAAGGAAAAAACAACAGGAATGTCTATGGAGGCAGAAATCGAGGATTAATTGGTTAAGGTTGGGGGATAAGAATACACGGTTCTTTCATTTGAGTGCTTGCAACAGGGGGAGAAGGAACTATATTAGGCAGGTTGAGATTGATGGCAGAATTATTGACGAACCTGTGGAGGTGAAGAGGGAGGCCAAAGATTATTTTGCCAATGTTTTTAACTCCACTTCCGAAGCGAGTTTTAAATGGGGAGAAATCCCTATTAAGAAAATTCCTGCAGGTTTAGCATCATGGTTGGAAAGACCACTTGAATTGGACGAAGTGAAGGAGGCCTTATGGGAAGCTGACTGGAATAAAGCCCTGGGGCCGGATGGTTTTAACCTGAATTTTTATAAAAGGTCCTGGGATCTGATCAAAGAGGATTTAGTGGACCTTATTAATGAATTTTTTCGGACAGGAAAATTGCCCAAAGGTATCAATAGGGGTTTTCTCTGTTTAATTCCTAAATCCTAGGAGGCGTCATGTTTTGAGGAGTACCGGCCAATCTGTCTCATTCATGGAATTTATAAAATAGTGGCCAAGATTCTAGCCAAGAGATTACGATCGATTATGCAGGAAGTGATAAGCCCAGGCCAACATGCTTTCATTCAAGGGAGGCAAATTCTGGATTGTGTCCTCTCTGCTTCGGAGCTAGTTCACCATCTCAAAAAGAGCAACAACAAAGCAATTCTGTGGAAAATTGATTTTAGAAAGGCATATGACACGATATCCTGGGACTTCCTTATGGACATTCTCTGTGCTATGGGTTTTGGGGAGAAGTGGAGGAAATGGATATGGGGGTGCATCAGTTTTCCTAACATGGCAGTGCTCCTGAATGGTTGTCCGACGGAAGAGTTTGTGGTTCGCCGAGGGCTGAAGCAAGGCGACCCATTATCACCGTTCTTATTTAACATGGTGGCAGAAGGGCTCAACTGTTTGATTAACCAAGCTGTTACCAAGGGGCTGCTTCAGGAAGTGCGGATAAATAATATTGCCGCTCCCTTATTGCAATTCACGGATGACACCCTGTTTTTCTGTCCCGACGATCTGCCTTCTTTGTTAAATTTGAAACGTTGCTTGAGGTGTTTTCAGGATCTATCGGGACTAAGCATAAATTTTCATAAGAGCAGTCTAGTAGGGATCAATGTTTCCTCCCAAAGAATGGAGGAGCTTGCTGGTCGGTTGTTGAGTAGAGTCGACTTCTTACCTCTTCCATACTTGGGGCTATCAATTGGGGCAAACAAGGCTAGATTGAAGGCATGGGATCCTATTATTTCAAGGATCAAGAGTAGGCTTGCTTCTTGGAAATGCAGATTTTTGTCCTTGGGAGGTAGGGTAACTCTCATTCGTGCTGTGCTCAGCAATCTTCCTATGTACTACATGTCGCTTTTCAAGATCCCAAATGGTGTGGCCAAGAAGATTGTGAGCCTGCAAAGGAACTTTTTATGGGGGGGTCGTGGGGAGAAGAGGAGGATGTGCCTAGTCGCTTGGAGTAAGATTGCTAAACCTAAGAAGTGTGGAGGCATGGGTATTGAGAATATACTCATCAAAAATCAATGCTTGTTATTTAAATGGATGTGGCGATATATATGTTGTGATCCTCAATCCAGGGAGAATCCAGTTTGGGTCCAACTTGTCAACAGTATCTATAGATGTCCTTCGGCCTCATCGTGGCCAGTTTTTAGTGAAAGACTTGTTTCCTCTACATGGAGAAACATTGCGTCGGCTGGAGAGGTATCGGTAGGAGGGAATGTGAGTCGGAATCAAAGCGTTTATGTGGATGTTAAGGATGGAAATAAGTGCAAGTTCTGGACGGATAGATGGCTCCCTGGGGGGGCTTTGATGGAGTCATTTCCTAGATTATTCTCCATTTCTAACAGGCCTTTTGCTACGGTCTCGGAGGTGCAGCAGGGAGTTAATGGCAACCTTACCTGGAACTTCAGTTGGAGGAGAGCTCTTTTTTCCTGGGAAGCTGAAGACCTTGCGCGGCTAACAAGGAGGATAAATCATTCGGCTCTTACTCTTGGTGAGTCGGATGGTTGGAGGTGGACTAATGATACCAAAGGTCAGTATGCAGCTAAATCTGGCTGTGAGTACGTGTGTAGAAGTTTGTGTAGGGGCAACGGCAAGCCTTGGGTATGGATGGGATATGCTCCCTATATGGTTGAATGCTTTTTATGGATGGCCATGAATGATGGTATAGTAGTTAGAGCTACCCTTCTTCGAAATAATTTGTTATCTGCTGATTCTGCATTATGTGCTCTTTGTGGCGAAGATGTGGAGACTAGGGATCATCTTTTTATCCATTGTAGGTTTGTGTGGTGTCTTTGGAACAAGCTTTGCTCGTGGTGGGGGGTTCTCTGGTGCTCACCCAAATCGCTGGAGGAGTTATTTTTTCAATGGATGGGTCTGGTACGTTATCGCAAAGCTAAAGGCCCTTGGATGGTTATTTTTTATATTGTGATTTGGAATATTTGGTTGTCAAGGAACAGATGTATATTCCAGTCCAAACAGGTGGCCTGGGAGTCAATGTTTGAGTTGGTGTTATTCAGGGCTGTGACTTGGTTCAAAGCGACGCAGCAGAGTTTCCCCTATGATTTAACTACTATGCTGACATGTGCAGAGAGTATCATGGCTTGGAAAGGATCCCTCTGTAGTCTCGCTGTTGTGTAATGTATGCCATGTTTCTGGGGTTTGATGTCCTCGTTTCAGCAGTTGTATTAGGTTTTGGAGAGGGGTTTGTATGTAACGTAAATTTGTGTTGGAACATTGATGGTACTTAGAGGCTGTAAGAAGTGCGTTTCACTCGCACTGGTACTGTACTTAGTTGCTGTCATTGTTTTGATGACCATCTAAGTTTTCTGTAATTTTCCTATTAATCCAAATCGTTTTCATCAAAAAAAAAAAAAAGCTACTCACCTTAGGAACTAGAAACACCCCACCTGGGCGAAATAATACATTAACAAGCATAGGTTCCTTTTTGGGTATTTGATTTGTGAGATGACGTCTTCTATTTATAGTAGAGAGAGAATTATATTTGGCGGAGCTCATGTAGGGATCCAAAATTAATCCTCTAAATCCGAGGGTTTGTATGTAATTAAAATGAGAAATAAAAAATAAAACAAAAAAATTGTTGAAACAGGGGTGCATGACTACATGACTGTCAGCCATGCCCTACTCACCACCATGGTTATAAGACCCGGACCGGACCGGCCGGTCGGACCCGGTTAACCGCCACCCGGAGGCCTGGCCGGGTTTTTAGCCCATGCGGTTTTGTGCCTTTAAAAACCCGGGCGGGTCGTTCCGGGTTCTCCGGTTTTCACGGTTTTTTCGACCCGGATACGGTTCAACCGGGTTGAACACAATCCCTTTTTTTAAGCCAAATGCCCAAATGACGTCGTTTAGTTTATGATCGTTGGCTGGTTTTAAAATAGAAAAGAAACAAAAGTGAAGTCTCACACAAGTCACAAAGTCACAATTCTTCTTTCCTTCTTTCTTCGACGTTGCTGCTGCTTGTAGGTTTTACAAAAACCTAATCCCCAAATCAATTGAACACCTTCTCTGCCACAGCCTAAGTCAAGACTAAGATCATTCTTGCAAGCAATCGCCACCATCATTGACAGAGCTGAAGTGCTGAACTCGCATCTTCATTAAGGGCCACTCTCTATCTTCTTTTCTCTACTGAAGAAGATTGTTTTGGTTTTTTGGAGTTGGCCACTGTTGAAGACGATTCGTCCTCAAAACAGGTCAGCCAATAATAGGTTCCGTTCCATTCTTTCTCTCTATTTTGCTTACCAAGTTGAAGATGCACTTAAATTTGAAGTTACAGTTTTTT
>JAKUCV010000713.1:75048-88689 GCA_028386065.3 Turnera subulata
CTCATAATTTACATATTATTTGAGTATATCTTTATTATTTAACTTTAACATGTAGATGAGTGGTGGAAAATATTTGGAGATAGTGCTCCACATTTGCAAAAGGTGGCCATTCGAATTTTAAGCCAAACTTCCTCTTCTTCGGGTTGTGAGCGGAATTGGAGCTTGTTTGAACGTATTCATACCAAGAAGCGGAATCGATTGGAGCATCAAAGACTCAATGATCTCGTCTTTGTGAATTATAATTTGAGATTAAAAAATAGGTACGGTGTTATTATTATTTTTAGTTCATATTATATTCTTATTGGCTTGTCAATAATATTTAATGTTTATGATGTTTTTACTAGGTTGTATTACAAAAGAAGAGAGTATGATCCTATCGATTATGAATGCATCGATAGAACTGAGTTTTGGGTTGAAGAAGAGCCCCCGGAAGATTTAACTTATGAAGATTTGGAGCAACCGATTTATGGAGAGAATGATGATGTACCTGTGCCAAATGAAACTGGAAAAACTGGAAAGAATAAGCGTACTCGAGTCCAAGGTTAGAGACTTAGAGTTTTAATTTTACACTAGTTGAATGAATTTGACACTCTATTTTGTGGGGCTTTAATGTGGACCTGCGTCACCTGACAACATACATGTGCTATGAATTTCTAAATTCTAAAATGCAATTTTTTAAAAACTGAATGCGCATTCTGGGTGAAAATTTAACTTGAATTGATGATTTGATTTGAAGCCCAACAAAAACTACTTCTAAAGCCAAAAAAATCCAGAATAACTCACGTTATTTATTTTTTGTGCTCTGATAACTCATTATTTTTTTTAATGAAAACCCTTTATTATTTTATTATAGGTGATGAAGATGATGAGCTTATCCCTCCAATTGTGCCTACCAACCTTAATGTGAGTTCTTTTGCTGCCGAAGGTTCAAGCAATCTTTTTGAAGTCTTTGGTAATGTTGAAATGGATGATGACAATGGTGGTGATGATTGATGAAATTATAATATATTAGAGATGATGTATCCAATTTTATGTGTTGTGTAAGGATTTATTATGAGAATTGTACTTTAAAATTAGACTAGACATTGTCCTGGAATGGATTGGATTTTTTTCTGCAAAAAAATATTTACTTCAAGTTCCCCCCGCCCCCACAGATGTAATTTTAATATTAATTAATTGAAACCGGTCGGACCGCGGTCGGACCCGGTTGAACCGCTTGACCCGTGACCCGGAGGCCAGGCCGGGTTTATAGCCGGGCCGGGTTTTATAACCTTGCTCACCACTTGGCCGCCAACTCTGAAACCTTTTTTTCCCCCTATTTTTTAGTTCTTTCCCTTCCTAATGATCCTCAATTAAGCACGATACCTCCAGGAAATAATGTAGGGGAAAAGTTCCAACGAATTTTTACTCTTTTCTACTTGAGCATCACCCCACACAAGTAAATAAAAATTCTTTTTATTTAACTTTAGGGAGAATATATTTAAGGAATCTTCCAAGGCTTAAATCTCACAAAAATCCATTGTTATCGTGCTTGGTTCCTTTCTTATGGATTGCTAAGAAATTAATTAAGTGGGCTCGCATGTCTAATTAAAATTAAAAAAAGTATCATAAAATCGAACCAAATTGAACCAATTTTTGCAAACCCAAACATTTAAATCCCATTAATTCTGTACAATATATAATTAAAGATATGGCTCATAAACTTTTCGTGAAAAACGGGGTGTCCATATCCCATCAATCTTTCCCAAAGTGAAAGAACATCTTTCTGTGAATGTCTTTACCAGGCTTTAATTGTTTGCTTTAATTGATTTTTTGCACATGCAGAAACGTACCATATAGAAACTAGTCAGAAGAAATTATTTGATAGCTTTTTTTAGTTGATTAAAGTTTAAGTTGAGGGACCAGAGCAAACCACTGGGCTCAGCTAACAGTTATTTGATAGCTTTGCGTTGTAATAGGTACTCTCTTCTTTCTCTTTTTCATTTTTTTTACTAAAAGAGTGAATCTTTTACAAATTTCTGTCGTGTACCCTCTTTCTATTGATCGGCATTGCAGATAGTTTTCCTTTCACTGAGAAAAGTCTACCATTATTGTAAAGGAAAAGTTGTTAATACTACTTCCTAGATATCCAATTAGAGTGGAGCATGATAGGTTGAGTCGCATAAGTTCTTGGTTGCCGCCAAGGCCATTCTGGGTTCTAACCTAGGGTTGGGAGAAAAATTTAAATTGGGTTAGGATGGGAACTCTTAAGTTTAAATAGTTGTGAAATTGATCTTGAATTTAACTATATGAGAAATAATTGAATTATTAAGTATATATAACGGATGTGCAAAATTTACTTCCTAAATAATACTCGATAAATTAGAAAAAATCTTGAAACACGTTAGGAAACCCCAACCCAACCGATCAAATTTGAGAATCCCCATAATAAAATTTCCCTTTCTTTTTTTCTTTGAGGGAAAGAGCATTCTTCTTTATTCATGTAAAGAGATCTGGGAATTTGAGAATATATAATTGAAGACTTAATAAAATAAAAGTATAGAAAATTTTGACATAAGAATTCCCCTAAAAATCACACAATACTCTGACAACGAGCGTCTCTATGAGCGTTATAACTGTTGTTATCCATGCCATAACCATCAAACCAATAGCTAGATAAATGCGAGGCATACTTGTGACTCTCCATGTTGGTAACTTTGAGTGGTAAATAAAGAATAACTTTTTAAGTCAAATCTTTCTTCATGAATTTTAGATCCGATAGGCTTATTCTCGAAAAATAAGCACCAAAAAAAGTGAGAAGGGCTCCACAAAGAATAAAATTAACCAACAAACAATAAATGGTGGGACTAACAAACAAATCTGAAAATAAAAAAAAATAAAACTAGAAGAAACTAAATTTGGTGGGGGGCTTACAACCGGAATGAAAGTCGTCGGGTGGCAGCTCCATATTTATAGATTTAGGATTTTCTCTAAAAGTAGGAAAGAAAGGGGAAAAAAAAACCAGTTAACTCCCTACTTTCTAAAACAATAAAACATATATAACTATATAATATAAGAAAAAATTTCCAAATATGATCAGATAAATCAAAGCATGACTCACGTCGTCCAAGTTTATTTTGCTTTTAAGCAAATCGTGAAACATGTGCCTTTAAAATAAGAGATTTTTTCATTAATAAAATAAGAGATTTTGTTTCTTATCTTGCTTTTTTAAATACATCCATCTTTTCCTTTTGAAAAGAATCACTATCTTTTTCTTTCTGATAATTTAGCGCTTCTTTCCCCTTTTTTGATAATTTCGGGCTACTTTTCCCTTTTTGGGTCATGGAGGAGCCTACATATTTCATCATTTTGATCTGATTACTGAGAAAGATAATTTAAGAAAGGTCTCTAAAAAAATCATCCCACAATTGAGAATGCCGACCAGAAAAACAATTAACTTTCCCCGCGTGAAACATCTTGTGACGGAAGTTCACCTAATGAAACCCACATTGTATAAAATCTTAATTTTTATACAAACTTAAGGATAGCTTTTAGTGAGTGTTAATGGGATTTGTAGTCCCGGAACTCACTTGCTTTTTGATCTATTAAATTTGGTATTTTGGAGGCAGATATCAGTCTTTGAGAAAGTAGGATATACAAGGACTAAAATCCATAAACATTTTGATACAATGATCACGTTTAGAAAAGTAAGCCAATATAAGGACCTAAATATTCTCACAATTTTATATTTGAGAACAATTATAGCTTATTTTTGAATTAAATTGTTATGCACCTTTTACATCTCACGACAAGTAAGTTGTGAAACATATATGTTGATGCTTAAAAAAAAAAAAAAGATTTCTCGCATAGCAACTCTGCCGCTTAAATTTGCAAGATAATTGATATCTGCTTCTTGGGTTAGCTCTATATACGGGCTAACTCCATATATTAATTATGCTTGAATTTATTTTTACTTAAAAAGCAGACTAATTGATCTTATTATACAATGGGTGGGTACGTGTCCTCAGTTATCAATCAATTGAATTGTAATAACTCAGAAATGAATGAAATACAAAATACCTCGCTCTAGAAACCATTTATTGTAAAATTTTAATTTTTGTTTTTTTACAAACAGAAATGAAAATAATAATATAGACAAAGTTAAGCTAAAAGTATAACAATAAATTCTGGCTCCTACCTGAGAAGAGGAAGTTGCAATCTCTTTCTTTTCTTTTCTTTTTTCCCCCTTGTCATTTTTGTGTTCTCCTTCAACAATAACTTAATTTGTTTTCCATTTGTTTAGCAATCAAATAGATTTGCATGGACAACATATATATATGCAAAATTATCATGTGCTCTTTGCTTCCTTACCGAATGCCGAAAATAAATGAATAGTGAAATTTTATAGTTACAATGTAAATGTATGTACTTGAGAAATCAGATAAGTTAATCACTAGGCTAACCAGTGGCGGACCCAGAAAAGTATTTTAGGGGGCCAAAAAGATAAAATGAACCCAAATTTAATTTTTAACCTCTAACTACCACTAAAATAAAGACCAATTTATACAAATATATATACTAAAAGTGGCTCATGATTAAAATTTTGGGGGGCCATGGCACCAACCAACCCCCTTTTTGTCTGGCTAACCAAGAGCCAAATATCTATTAATTATACTGCAAAATTATATAACGTATTATATCCTAATTTTTTGTTAATTTATTAATTAGGGTAACAAAGAGTCCAACCCTTTACATTTGAATCTAACAATATATATAATTTATTTTATTCATACACTACCGTTCATTGCACTTGAGGAATTACATAAGTTGAATTATTAAGTTAATGTTGAGACAAATATTTATTATATTCTAAAGTATGTATCTAACTTAACGTCATATACCCAGTGAGTTTTTTTTTTTTTGTTGGGATAAACGATGATTTTATATAATTACAAGAATATCCATTGAGTTGGGGAAACAATTGAAGAGAATGTATCATAGAAGGGAATTTGCTAGGTTTAAGCCAAAATGAGCTGGGTCACGTCTTTCTCCTTAGATTAAACATTTCTGCATTAGTTTAATTACTACACATATTTTGGATTCTACCACAGATACAATCTAAGGAGAATGGAATGAGTTACAGCATATGAGAGGAAAAAAATCTACAACTTCTGTGTGTATGTGTAGTGTGTAGTGATGAGTCTGATGACTGGTTACTTTGTTTATCTAAACAAAGAGGATTACTTTGTTAACCTCCTTGTACCAGGAAAAATTCAATAGCACCCTTTGATAGCGTATAAATATGGATGAAAATATGTAAACTCTACCATCAAACTCTAGCCGCCTAGGTGCCCCCAAATTTAATATAATGGAACCTAACATTGTCCTCCTCGCTTCCCTCCTCTTCTTTTGCTTCTCTGCTATAGGTGTTTCAGTAAGTCACTTTCCTGTGAATTTCTGCTCCCAACTTTTGGTTTCCCATAGAAGTTACGTATATTGGTGTTTCGTGGTAAAAACTTTTTTCTTGAGTTAGTATTAATATTTCCAATAATTTTTTTTTTATCTAATTACTGAAGTCAGGTTGAAAACTTGGAGTACTCATGCAAGACTAATTATTAAAGAACTATAACATTACATTACTCATGTAAGTTTAGTTTGCACAGAGACAATGCCTATCTAAGTGTTAACTCTCACCAGTTGCTCATTTTTTTATTTTTCTTTTGTCCTGTGGCAACTCAATTCTGGCAGGATCTTGGAACCCAACTAATCACTCTAGCACTTGCTTTGTTTTGTTCCTGAAGGCTCAGAAGTGTGTGTACACACTACAAGTGAAAACCGGGACGATGCTCTGGGCCGGCACCGACTCCAAAATCACCCTGAAACTGATGACGGAGACAGGTGAGGTCGTCTCCGTGAACAGTCTGGAGAGTTGGGGGATAATGGGTAATGGTTACGATTACTTTGAGCAGGGGAAACTCGATATCTTTAGCGGCACAGACAAATGCTTATCAGGGCCGGTGTGTAAAATGAATGTGACATCAGATGGGAAAGGAGCTCATCCGGGATGGTACTTGAGCTACATCGATGTGACCACAATTAAGCCCGGTGTCAAATGCTACCACCAGAATTTTGTGGTGGAACAGTGGCTGGATGTTAAGCAGGCACCGAATCGGCTGTGGGCTGCCAAGAATTATTGTCCATCTCTCAACGATCAGGCCCTTGATGAAGATGTTGGTGTTGTAGTTGAGACCAGACCTGCCGCTATGTGAGACCTATCTGATTATGTTTTCAATAATATCGTGTGTGAAGGCACCATATATGTACGTTTACTGGTGCGGTATGCACTTTTGAAATGATCACTTTAGTGGTCACGGTAACCAATAAATTAAGATGAATAAGTTGGCTCTATGGTTTGAGTAATGATATTTTGCTAATAATTTTTCAAGGATGACCTATGAAACAATTGTTAAATGATGCTTGCTAGTTAATTGTATCCCGGGGTTTGGTAATTTTTCTTATGTTTGATGTTATACTCATGACTAGCTTGAATATTCCAGTAGCATGAACCTGATACTGGAGCCGCATAACTTGGTTTTGGTATGGATATGAAAAGATTGCATTTTGCTTAAAAATTAAACTTTTGTCTTCTAGTAAACTATTACTTAATTTAATAAAATGAAATATAAGGCATAATCTATTTCCTAAAATGTTTTACTACTCAATCTATCTATATGAATATATAAGAGCTGACCCCTCAAATTTGTACAGTATTCTAAACTTAATTTAATTCTCCCAATTAATTAATGTATAAGTTTCTTTATTTTTTTCTCCTACATATATTTTTTTATTAGGTTAAGAAATCAAAATTAATTATAAATATATATATATATATATATATTAAATTTATACAACGAGTTTGAACTATTTACAAAATCTACTTATTAGGTTTGAAAATCGGAATCAATATAATAAATAACACAACTCAATGCCTGAGTTTTGATCCTTGCATCGTATTTATGTAATAGCAATCCAAATCTACTCATTAAATTTTATAAACATACTTACCTATAAGTATATTTTATTTTTGAGGTTATGAATTGAAACTAATTATAAATGTATATATTAAATTTATACAATGTATGTGGACTATTTACAAAAGTTTATAAAACATATAATTAGATTCTGGGATTCTATTGCATCTATGCAATATAAGGATCAACTCCTACGCATTAGGTTGTATATATTTATTATTGGTTTTGATTTTTAAACATAATAAGTATGTTTCGTAAATAGTTTAGACATATTTTATAAATTTAATATATACATTAATAGTTAGTTTCAATTTTTGAACCTAATAAATAAATATACGCATTGATAAGTAGGTTGATAAAATTAATAAGTACAATCGGAATTCCATTGCATAAAGTCAAAACGACAAAATAGTTTGTATATATTTATTATTGATTTCAGCTTTTGAACCTAATAAATAGGTTTATAAATAGTATAACTACATTGTATAAATTTAGTATATATATTAATATGCATTTTTGTGATAAAGTGATGAAAAATGTCCTACAGAAAAAAAATAGGGATGAAAATTGATTAGTCCTACTGAATTCATTTGAGTTTGTAAATTGAGATATACTTATAGTAAGATGCAATACAACTACTCATATATTTGATAAGAAAGCAAAAAAAATATATATATTGGTATATGTACTTTTATTGTGAATATAATATACATCATTTTTTATTACTAAAAATAATTAATTAACTTTTGCATTGCTTATATGATAAATTTAGTTATATTATTATTTATTGGAATATAACATAAAAATTTTAAAATTTATTTCTACCAACTTAATATTAAATTTTAAATTTTAAAATATTAGAATATAATATATACTTAATATATGAGTTTTTTTATCATATAAAAATAAATATTTATAATATGTATGTATGATAAACTGCGCGACTATGCGGGAAGTGTACTAATTCTTATTATTATTTTATGCATGATCGCTTAGATGAGGGAATTTATTCCCAACAAAGAATGAGATCTGTTAATTAAATTATTAAATGACATTTTTTTTATGAGAAGCTATTAAATGGTTTTTTTTTTTGAGAAAAGTTATTAAATGATATTAATTCCAAAGAAAAGAACACAATTTCTTATGAAGTCCTTTTCCCGGAAGAGAGTCCATATTTTCACCCTTAGTTAATATTCACACTCCCATTAACCCTTATTTGGTATTCAAATGACAAAACTAACCATGGACTTCACAATCATCTTGAGTTTGAGACTTCCATCTTCATTCAAATTCAACCTCATCAAAAATCATTGGAAATCCTTTTAGCAATTTAACTTCCAGTTATTTTTCTTTTGTACTCTCGTCCTTATTCGAGATTATTATGTATTTAGAAGATGTCCCACTATGAGCTAGTGCCTATGCTCCAAGTGTGGTAAATGACTGGCACCTTATTGGTATTATGGTGAATTACAAGTAAAAAACTCAAAACAAACCCAAGTGACCAAAACCCAAAAGAAAAAAAAAAAAATACCCAGAATATCGGAGGTTGGTAGATGGCTTTTTTTTTTTTGATGGCTTGTTAGAAAAGAATTGTTTGGGTGTGTTTGAGGTATTGGGTGCCTTTCTTCTAGAGTTGAATGAAGAATCTTGGGTGGGGATTTTCATACAAAGATTAATTTGATTAATGTGTTCTTTAGTAAAAAAACTATAACTTGTAGGACACAGATGACTGTTGTGAGGTGGGATCATTAAGGAGAATGTTGTACTCCTTAATTTTTTTTGATTGAAAATGTTGTACTCCTTAATACTGTAACCAATGCTAATCAGTAACTTTTGAGTTCATTGGTAGAGCTACAACACCAAAAGTTTTAGTTAAATCTAGTACGTTTATTATCAGCGTGACAGATAAACATAATAGGCAAATTTGGTGTTTTAATATGTAACTTCGTCATGCGGAATACTAACGAGTGCATTGCTAATGCGGAATACGTCAAGTCTTGGAAAGGTCCTATCAGAAGATTCAACTTACTAGCCTAGGATTTCATTCCTCTCCTGTATCTTTTGCTATGCTTTAAGCATTCTTAGGCCTTGTACTTCCACTGTTTCAGGTTCTCTTTGAAACAGTTTTTGCATTCTTGATTCCACTATCAATAAATATCTCGTTAGCATAAAAAAAAAGTAACTTCGTCATATATCCAGTTAGTTTTTTTTTTTTGTATAAAAGGAAGATTTTATATATTTACAGGAATATCCAGTGAGTTAGGGACACAATATTGAAGAGAATGGACAATAGAAGGGAATTTGCTATAGGTTTAAGCCCATGAGCTCGGTCATGTCTCTATCCTTAGAATAAACATTTCTGTATTAGTTTACTGCACATATTTTGAAATCTACCACAGGAACAATCTAAGGAGAACGGAGTGAGTTGCAGCATATGAGAGGGAAAAAAAATCTGCAACTCCTGTGTATATATGTAGTGTGTACTGTGTAGTGATGAAAATTACTTTGTTAGCCTCCTCGTACCAGGAAAAATTCAACATCACCCTTTGATAGTGTATAAATATGGATGAAAATCTATAAACTCTACCCACCAAACTTCATAATTAAGGTGCCCCCAAATTTAATATAATGGAGCCTAAAACTGTCCTCCTGGCTTCCCTCCTTTTCTTTTGCTTCTCTGCTAGTGTTTCAGTAAGTCATTTTCCTGTGAATTTCTGCTCCCAATTTTTTCCCCCATAGAAGTTTCGTACATTGGTGTTTCGTGGTTACAAACCTTTTTCTTGAGTCAGCATTAATATTTCCAATATAGTTTATTTTTATCTAATTACTGAGGTCAGGTTGAAAACTTGGAGTCATGCAGGACTAGTTAACAAAGAACTATATCATTACACTAGACATGTAAGTTTACATTACACTACGCATGTAGGTTAACTCTCACCAACTGCACTTTTTTTTTTTCTTTTGGCTCTGGCAACTCAATTCTGGCCGGATCTTAAAACCCAGCTAATCACACTAACACTTGCTTTATATTGTTCCTGAAGGCTGAAAAGTGTGTGTACTCACTACAAGTGAAAACCGGGACGATGTTGTGGGCCGGCACCGACTCGAAAATCTCCCTGAACCTGATGACGGAGACAGGTGAGGTCGTTTCCGTTGACAATCTGGAGAGTTGGGGGATAATGGGTGATGATTACGATTACTTCGAGCAGGGGAAACTCGATATCTTTAGCGGCATAGACAAATGCTTATCAGGGCCGGTGTGCAAAATGAACGTGACATCGGATGGGGAAGGACTTCATCCGGGATGGTACTTGTGCTACATAGATGTGACCACAATTAAGCCCGGTGCCAAATGCTCCCACCAGAAGTTTGTGGTGGATCAGTGGCTGGATGCTGAGGCACCGAATCAGCTGTGGGCTGCCAAGAATTATTGTCCAGCTCTAAACGATGAAGCTCTTGATGAAGACGATGCTGTCGTAGCTGAGACCAGACCTGCTGCTATGTGAGACTTATGTGGTTTTGTATTCGATCCTATCGTCAGTGAATGCACCGCACCATACATGTATACTGGTGCGGCTGGATACGTACTTTTCAAATGATCACGTTAGTGGTCACGGTAACCAATAAATTAAGATGAATAGAAATTGGCTCGCTGGTTTGAGTAATGATATGGATGCTCTATGAAACAATTGTTAAATGATGCTTGCTAGTCAATGGTATGCCGGTTTTTTTTTTTGTTTGATGTTATACTCATCACTAGCTTAAATATTCCAGTAGCTTGAATCTGATATGCAGGCGCATAACTTGGTTTGGTATGGATGAAAAGATTGTTTTTACTTAAAATTTTAACTATTGTCTTCTAGAAAAGTAATACTTAATTCAATGAGATATAAGGCATAATCTATTTCCTAAATTGTTTTACTACTCAATCTCGTATTAAAAGCAGATCGGGCTCATCTCCCGTAGCATTCATGCAGAACATATCCTGTCCATCTAATCTAATTATCCCTCCATATATGTCCAAATGGCTAATTTCTTAAAACTGTCCATCTAATCTACGATATCGCGGTATATTATTTCCCTTGTAGATTCAATATGTCCTTTGTGTATGTGACCACCTGCTTCTCACCAGTCCAATAACATGGCAGATTTGGTGCAGAATATGTAGACGGTGGGGGTGTGCTTTGGGTTATGCCAGCATCCCTTCATGACTTCCTAGTACAATGGGCTTTCGTGACACCCTACTCCTGTAGCAGATCCCTGTGGGTCATTATTTGTTATTCCACTTTAATTTGTGGTCTATTTGGCTCGAAAGAAATAGACGGATATTCGAGAAGAAGTTTGTAGATTGTGAAGAATTGCTGACTTGAGTTCCTTTCATGCTACGGTATGGATTAAGAGTCTTCATCCAGATTTCCCTTTCAGTGCATGCGTCCTACGTTATCTCTAGTGCTGATACTGTCATCAATTGGATGGGTAGGCGCAGGTACCTTAATTGTCTAGAGTGTAGATGAACAGATATTGGCCCTGTTGTTTTCCTGTTTCAATTGTATTATTTTAGGGGCTGTTTAGCGTTGTGGTTGCTATGAAGCTGAACCTCTATCTTTTGGTACTCTGTTTTTTTGTACTCTGTTAAGCCTGTATAGGGTTTTTGAGCAATAAAGTCACTCGTTTGCAACAGAAAAAGAAGAAGGTGACAAGTCATTCTTTTCAGTTGAGTTTCCAAATCTTAAAACGCTACCCTCTTTCGTTCTCCATTTCTTTACTGACAACGAAAGCTATACACTTTGACGATTTGAGGAAAGAGATATAGGTAGTTGGCACCTTCTTGTTTTGGCTTTGTAGGTATTTCTAAATACAAGCCGTTAGATAGAAAAGGAAGGCTGAGATTAAATTGACAGGATATGTGTAGTAGAGTGCTACAAGAGATACGCCCGATCCCTAATCCCTATAGGCTATAACTATACTACATTTTCTCTCCGTGTTACTACTATTTAAGGAGAACAAGCATTGCACTACTTGAACTTATCATGTTTGCCTGTGTTTCTATTTTCAATATTTTTTCATGCTATTCTATTTTTAGTGTCTAAATAATATTTAAGTGGCTAATTTATCCAAGCACGCAAAATTAATTGATTTTTTACAATATATATATAGTGAGATTGCTCTTTTCTACTTTGCAATTAACAAGATTGCTTTTCCAGTTTATTTTTTTCCCTCTAACTAGCTTTTCCTTTATAAGGCTGCCAAGAGGACCAATAAATGTTTTTTTTTTTTTTTTGGTTTCCTCTAACTAGCTTTTCCTTTCTACTAAAGTAAGTTCTTCTAAAGCTGGTTACATTACCTTTGTCTCTTATTTTCGAATTTGCACATCTTCTGTATGCAACCCATATGCATTACAATTAGCTCTGTTCATTGTTCTTCTTTATAGGGATTTTATTCTTTCCGGAATACTTCTTGAAAGCTTCCGTGTCATGGTTGAACGTTTCATGTACATCATATATAGATGCTTATGTTGACATTATATGTTGACTTGCAGCAAATTTTGTTTTACTGCCATTCAATTATTTGGTCAGTGCAAGTGGGGAAAGAGTAAGGAATCCTTTGGCAGACAGCAGTCTTCATGTGCTACTTATCCTTAATTAAGAACACCTTATCCTAATGGTTTTCTAATGTTCCAACATGGTATCAAGAACACCTTCTTCACCAGACATCCCCGTGTTCCTTAATGGTTCTAATTCTGAACAGAACGGTGAAGTACAACCTATATATCTAAGCTACGGGTATGATTCAATCTAATTGTTAGCTAAAGAAATTGTGTTGCATTGTTGCTTGATGTCATTATATGAGTGCTTGGAAAGCAAGCTGATTTGCCATGAAATTTTAAGGTTATTTTCATGCACTAGACCTTATCTTAATGCAGAGACAAAATCAATTTCTCAATACATGCAGCTGTTTTCCTGCGTTGCTCACCTGTCCTAAAGAAATGCCTGAGCATTAAGATGTTGATCATTGTCACTAATATGTTATCATATAAGCAGTAATGTCATAACATGCTAATTTTTTGACAGGATCTGTATCTACATACAACTTGTCTAGCTACTTTGGCGAATATGGCACCTCATCTCCACCGTTTGAGTGACATGTAGGTTTTAGATTTCTTCAATAGTCGAGTGGATGCTCATACACAAGAGGGTGAATGGTCAGTAGAGAAAGCCCTTAAAGTCATAAATACCAATTGCCGATCATGGCGTGCTGATGGAATGACGGTGACGATTAGTTTTTGTTAACTGGCACCGTTACCTAACTTTTTGGATGCACTCTTTTTGTTAGTGTGTGTGGTTCCTCCACTAATTGTGGGGGATCACCACTTGCATTAATGAAAACCAACCCTACTAAGCTAATGGAGCACTAAGCTAGTGGAGTTGGAAATTTTTCAGTTTAGTCCCTGCAAGCTAGTTTTGTTGCAGATTAGTCCCTGCCAACATGCCTATAAATAGGCACCAATTCTTCTCTTCAAATCATCCCAACATTCACAACAAGTGTGAATAAGAGAGTGAAAGAGAGAGTGTTTGAGAGGGAAGAAATTTAGGAGAAAATATTCCTTAATATTTTCTCAAATCCCCTCTTA
>JAKUCV010000714.1:0-33899 GCA_028386065.3 Turnera subulata
GGCTGCAGAGAGTTTTATAGCCGATAGTGCGATCCCACAACTTGACGATCAAAGTGTTGCTCCATTTCTTGTGCAGGCTTTCACGATACCGATCAGAGATAATGACTACCGGCCCTTCTGGTGTATGGAAAGCCTTTATATCATTCTCCCCTGGTTCAAAGTCAGGGATAGATGCAACAGCTGCAAGTTTTTTGTCGCCTAGTAGTTTATCTCTAAAGGAAGGGTTTGCAGGCGGAGTGGGAGTCACCTCCACCATGTTAACTTCCGGTGGAACAACTCCATCATTGATGGGCTGTCCCTGGCCGGAGACGGCCGAAGGGGTTGAGGACATGGAAGACAACGGAAGTACGAAGAAATAAGAAGAAGAAGATCGAGAGAGCGTCTTTGAGGAATTTTATCAAACACTAGGTGTTCAGAGACAGAATATTTGAGTTTAATTAACTAATCTAAGCTTGATGATAAGATTGCGGAGATGCCAAAGGCTTTGATGTCTCTGAACACCTAGTGTTTGATAAAATTCCTCAAATACGCTCTCTCGATCTTCTTCTTCTTATTTCTTTGTACTTCCGTTGTCTTCCATGTCCTCAACCCCTTCGGCCGTCTCCGGCCAGGGACAGCCCATCAATGATGGAGTTGTTCCACCGGAAGTTAACATGGTGGAGGTGACTCCCACTCCGCCTGCAAGCCCTTCCTTTAGAGATAAACTACTGGGCGACAAAAAACTTGCAGCTGTTGCATCTATCCCTGACTTTGAACCAGGGGAGAATGATATAAAGGCTTTCCATACACCAGAAGGGCCGGTAGTCATTATCTCTGATCGGTATCGTGAAAGCCTGCACAAGAAATGGAGCAACACTTTGATCGTCAAGTTGTGGGATCGCACTATCAGCTATAAAACTCTCTGCAATTTTCCTGTGCAAAGTTCTTCTCATTTATGCATCATAGATCTTCTGACTCTCTTCGTTTTTTTTTTTGGTTTTGTTCAAAGTGTTGTACTTGTCCCGGTCAACAGTACCAAGAAAAGGCCCTATAAAAAAAACAAGGAAGGCTTTCAAAAACCTGAGGCTTTATTGTAACCCATGCAGTTGAGGCCCAAATTTTCATTTAAAGGCCAGGTCATTAATAACGTGTTATACGATCTGTCACATCCAAATCGCATCCAGCTCCACAACCCGTGGCAACATGATTGTTTTTTTTTTTTTTAGAATCAAAACTTGTCAATTTATAGACCGAGTTAGAGTAAAAAACTCTAACAATGGTACAACCAGAATCTGGTTTATCACCAGAATAGCAAAAGATAGTCTAATTATAGGCTAGGAATAAAGCAAATGCCCCAGAAATTACAAAGAGATTGAATATCTATAAAGAGATTTCGTGACTTGAGAGAATTCATCCCACAAAATCGCAGCTTTAAGTCAACAATAATGTCACTGAGTACTGCATCAGGGGAGCAATATTTGTGAGTAAAGTGCCTCCTATTTCTTTCTCGCCACAAGTAATAAACGCACGCGTTCCAAACCAATCGAAGGATTAGAGAGCTAATACTCTTTTTCTGTAGGTGGCAGAGTGCCCAAGGAAATTCTATTGACCAGCATCCAACATTTCTATTTACACCACAAATAGATAGGAGCTTGGACCAAACCTCTGAAGAGAAAGGACAGCCAAGGAAAAGGTGATCCCGGGTCTCTTCTAAATGGGAGCAGAACAAACAAGAAGCATCTGTGATAATGCCCCAACGCTGCAAACGAGCTCGTGTAGCAAGCCTGTCAAGAATAGCAAGCCAAGCAATGAAGCTGTGCTTGGGGATAAGACCTGCAGACCACAACAATTTGAACCAAAGAACACGAGCTCGCTTGCTTCGGATGGAATCCCAGGCACTGCGAACAGTAAAAACTCCTGAAGTAGATAGATTCCAATGCAGTTGATTGGAGGTAGAAGAAGGAACAATAGTAGTTAGAGCTTCTTCCTTTAGTTTAGAGACAAGGGCAATACGAGAGGTAGGCCAAGACCATGTGCCATTGACAATTAAAGCGCTAACAGGAGCATGAAGAGGTATAAGTGAACCTGAAAGGATCTGATTGGTAAGTAAAGGATGAAGAGGTCCTCGTAGGTGCCAGTTATCCCACCACGCATAAGTATTCCTTCCATTACCAATTAGAAGAGAGATAGCTGAGGAGAATTGCGGACGTAGGTTGAGTATCTTGCAAAGACTCAAGAACAATCCATAGGAATGTCCAAGCTCCATAGACTTCTTTGTTTGAGAACATAAGTATGCATCCACGCTACCCAAAGTGAGCCAGCTTTGAGCAGTATATTCCACAAATTTCTAGCTATGCAAGCAGCATTCCAATCTTTGAGCTTGCTTACCAAGCCCGCCTTCTTGCTTAGGAAGGGAGAGATCATCCCAAGAGACCTTTGCTTTACGAGCAGTGGAAGCCGTTTGGGACCAAAGAAAGGCAGCACATTTCTGCTCAATATGTGATAGAACCTTTGAGGGCAAAATAAACACATTTACCCAATAATTCCGTATGCTAACAAGCACCAAAATTACAAGCTGCAGCCGACCACAAAAAGACAAAAATTTTGCATTCCAAGATTGAATTCTAGATAGAATCTTATCAATCAAAGGTCTGCAATGATGAAATGAGAGCTTGCCTGAAATCAGCGGAACTCCAAGATAACGCACGGGAAGTGTACCCTGCTGAAATCCACTGATGTGAAGGAAAGAAGATATTTGCCCATCTGATACACCAGCAAAAAAACTTCACTCTTATGCGGGTTGAACTGCAGTCCAGAAAGAAAATAATAGTTCTTCAAGAGTTGAGTGATGTGAGTAGCTACTTGTATGCTCCCATTCGAGAAAATCATCAGATCATCTGCAAAACAAAGGTGCGAGATAGGAATAAGAGCACATTTAGGATGATATGGTAAGTGATTATTTGTTGCAGCCTGGTTTATCATACATGAGAGGACCTCAATGGAGATAACGAAGAGATATGGGGAGAGGAGATCTCCCTATCTCATCCCCTTGCCTCCACCAAAGTACCCACAGAGGGAGCCATTAACAGATACAGAGAACATAGCAGCGGTAAGGCAAGTTTTTATCCAAGAAATAAACTGGTCAGGAAATCCCATTGCTAACAAGACATTGAACAAAAAGTTCCAATCCACAGAATCAAATGCCATGGTGAGATTAATTTTCATGGCACATCGATTAGATATTCCCTTGCGATGATAGTTATACACAAGTTCATGTGCAAGTAGAATATTGTCAGCAATTCTTCTACCTGGAATGAAAGCCGTTTGATTGCTGCTAATTAAGGTAGGCAAGCATTGTTAAAGGCGGTTGGCAAGGATTTTGAAAATGCACTTATATAAGGTGGAGCAGCAAGCAATAGGACGGTAATCGGTGATTTTTTTAGCATTCGGTACTTTGGAAATGAGACTAATAATTGTGGAGTTAATGCCTTTCAGTAGCTTGCCGGAGGAGAAAAATTCTTGGACAACATGAATTATATCATCACCAATAATTGCCCAAGCCGAAATAAAGAACTCAGCGGTATATCCGTCGGGTCCAGGTGCTTTGTTCTTACCGAGAGCAATGACAGCAGCCTTAACTTCTGCAGGAGTAACAACTGCAACTAATGAAGCAGCTTGAGAGGTGGAAATAGTGTGCTGGAGCAAAGATTTAAAGTAGGGAATGGACCCTGCAGTAACCACTGGATTTTTCCTCCCCAAAAAGTCAGAAAAATGTTGCACAATATGGTGTTGTAATTAAGAAGCTTCAGTAATTAAGTCACCAGAAGGTGTGAGTAGAGAACATATAGTGTTTTTAGCCCTTCTAGCTTTAACGGCATTGTAAAAAAATCTGGTGTTAGAGTCTCCACAAGAGAGCCATGAGATGCGAGATAGTTGTCTTAAGCATGATTCCTCTGCTAATTTCAATTCGAAAAGCTACTGCATAAGGCAACGCTCAAGTAACAATAAATCTGGAGGGACCATAGCACCAGATAAGATTTGAAGCTGGAGCGTGGATAGTTCTTGCTCAACCAAGGTAACCTGCTGTGCCAAGTCCCCAAAATGATAATTGTGTAACTGCCTCAGTTTACTTTTTAGCTGCTCTAATTTTTGCCATACTTGGAACATGGCAAATCCTTGGATTGGGATAGACCAGACAGAAGAGACAACAGAAGAGAAAGAAGGGTGGGAAATCCAAAATTTACAAAATTTAAAGGGCTTAGGTCCAGAAAAAATGGTAGTATTGGTAGTAAGGGTGATAAGGCAATGGTTTGAAACACCAGGGCACAAAAAATTTACCGCACTATAAGGGAAGGCGGTTAGCCAATCAGAATTTATCAACATGCGGTCGAGTTTTCGAAAGATGGGGTTTGCAACCTGATGGTTTGACCATGTGAAGAATGGGCCAGTGAAGGGGTGATCAAAAAGACCATTTGAACAAAGACAGTTGGCAAATTGAAGAATGTGAGGGTATAAGTGAGTAGTAGGAGAGCTGGATTCTGCAAGTTTCAAAATAGTGTTAAAATCCCCTAATAAACACCAAGGGGAAGAACCAACCAGGGAGGAAAATTGAGCAATACTGGGGTAAAGGGTAAGGGCTCGGGCAGATGGTGAATTGGCACCATATATGAAAGAAATGAAGCAGGAGGTATTTTCACTAGGATGTGAAACAAAACAATGAAGAGCTTGGTCATTTAGTAGTCTAATAGTAATATTAATATGGTCTGGCCACAGCAACCAAATGCGACCAATTTGGGCATAAGAGTAATTATGTGTGAACTTCCAAGAAGGGAGGAAAGACTTACGAATTTTAGGGGCATTAATAGGCTGTATTTTAGTTTCAACCAAGCAGACAACATCAAGAGATAAGCTAAGAAGGCATTGCAGCACACTTTTGCATTTTATTGGGTCATTAAGACCTCTTATATTTCAGAGAGCACACTTCATCAGGTAGGTAAGGGTTGGGTAACACTAGTCCCTTGAGGGGTAGCTGGAAGATATTGAGTATGCTTACCCCGACTCTTCTTCTTTGCTTTAGGGGCAGGGGCAACTTTTTGTGTTAATAAGGCAACACCAGCTGAGGCAGCACGGGTTTTCTTTAGGCTGCAAGCAGAAGTAGTATTAGCAGGCTGTAATGCCGGTTCAGAACATATAAAAGTAGGAACTGTAGGCTCAGTGGAAACCTGTGGTAAAATAGTAGAGGGAGGATGCTCTATAGGAGGAGTAGTAAGCTGAGACTATGTGGTAAGGATGGGTGCAGGAGGAGGTTGAGGTTTATGAGTGGTAGAGGCTGGAGTAGGAGAGGTCTCGACTGTTGTAGGAGTAATTGGAGAAGCTGTGGGGATCTTTGGCACCCATTGAGTGATAACAGGCTACTTTGTAGGACAAGCCAGATGGTAATGTCCCCATTTACCGCAGTTGATACAATGCGAAGGTTTCCAGGAGTATGATACCCCAATAGTATACTTCTCATCATTCAGATCGACCTCTAAACTGGGAACTAAAGCCTTGGCAAAATCAACTTCAACACAAACATTGACTATACTAGACTTCATCAACTTTGAAAATCTCAGTCCATGTGCACAGGCTTGCCCAATGCACTAGCAAGGTAACTCAGGCCTTCCCTGGTACAAAGTTCCAGGGGTACATCACGTAGCTGAATCCAAACAGGTAGAACTGATGAGGAGATGTCAAGGGCCTGAATCTTCGAATCCCATAGTCAGAGAATAAGCGAGATACCACTGACATGTCAAGGACCTCCATGCAATGCTCTAGAGAGAGCAGAGGCATCAGGGAATTAATAGAGGAACATGCCAGACTTATAGGGCGCAATAGTAACAGAGCCATTCCTTTCCCATAATTTGTTTGAAATAGCATAAATAAGACCGAGTTTTGGAGCAGAGCCAAGGAATTGATCAACAAGGCAGAGGGAAAACTTCTTACGCCCAACATCAATGATATTTTTAGAGATTTTAAGAACTGGTGAATTTTCTTCATAGACAGGAGAGACAAAATCCAGGGGTTGACGATATGAGAGAGTACCTGTCTTGACCACACCAGCCCAATAGGAAGAAACAGGAACAGATTGTACCGGTTTGTGAGTAGCCTCAGGCAAAGGTGAAACCCTAGGTGGCGAAGCTACATCCGGGGAAAATTGTGGAAGAGCAGTGGAAGCAAGTCCCAAATCAATGGGCGTAGGAGCCAATACTGCAGCAACAATCGCCTTACCTTTGGCAATTCGCCCATGAGAACCAGAGGCAATTAGCTGATCAAGACATCCTAGGTTGAGAAGAATCTCCGATTTGGAGCAATTAGCACCAGTGGAATCAATAATCGAGGCGGAGGAGAGAGGATCGTCAACCGCCATCGCAAGGAGATCGAACTGACTCCAAAGAGAAGATGAAAATTCTCAGTGAGAAAACAGAAATTGGAAGAGCAAACGAACGATTTACAGAGTCGCGAGTAATTTTCCCCAGAAAATTCGTTAAGAAAACTGAATTTCAAAGAGAAAATATAGAGAGCGAAAATTTAGAGAGAGAGACTCTCTAGAGTGTAGTTCTATATGTAGAACTTACTACTATCAGCTGCGAAACCGGGACAAAAATCACCTTCAAAAAATTTCCGGCGAGGTCCTGCCATTGAAGCCGGTGGCCGGCGGCGGAGGGTGGTGATGGAAACCGCCGGTGCACCCTCGGGCCCGAGTGCGTGCACAATGGTGCGCAATGGTGCACTTTGGTGCCCATTGGTGCGCCATTGGCGCGCCCCAGCCCAGGGAGTGCTCCCCCCTATTTTTATTATTTATTTCCGGAAAATCTTGGAGGAAACAATGTCCATTTTCATTTTCATTTTCAGTCTCCAACTTATTTTTCCAGTTTATGAAGCTAATGTATAGAGTGAAAGTCTGGTGTAAATCACACATTTGTATTGATGTTTAGGATGGTATTTATACACAAAGATAGAGCTATACACGGTAAGTGTTGACCTCTAAATACAGTAACTAAATATACACCAAATCATACCAGATCATATCTAAGATATACCATATCATATCACACCAAATCATATCAAATATACACCAAATCATATCTAAGATATACCATATCGTATCACTCCCCCTGAAGTTGGACTGGGGTGAGGGACAACTTGGAGCAGAAGTCTTGGAAGCGTCACTTGTGAAGGGGCTTTGTAAGCAAATCACCAAGCTGATCATGAGTAGAGATGTAACGAACAGAGAGTTGGCGCTTGCGCTCTAAGTNGGGGGGGAGGAGGGGTTTAGAACACGAGAGACCAATCTCATGAAGGAGATGAGTGAGCCAAACAAGTTCACTAGCAAGAGTGGCTAGTGAGCGGTACTCTGCTTTAGTGGTAGAACGGGAGACAGCACGCTGTTTGCGAGAGCTCCAAGAAATAAAAGCTGAGCCAAGGAAGACACAATAGCCAGTGGTGGATTTACGATCATCAAGATCAGCCCCCCAATCGGCGTCGCAGAAGCCACGAAGGTGGGTAGAGGAGTCCCGAGGCAGAAACAAGCCAAGCGTGGACGTTCCACCAAGGTAACGCAAAATGCGTTTAACTGCAGACCATTGGTTGTCCGTAGGACAATGCATGAATTGAGACACCTTGTTCACAGAGAAGGCAATATCGGGGCGGGTGAATGTGAGATACTGAAGGCCACCAACAACACTGCGAAAGAGTGTAGGATCAGGAAGAGGAGGACTGTCACCAGCATAGAGCTTGTCTGTAGACATGGGGGTAGAGATGGAACTACTTTCGTGCATGTTGGCACGTTGCAAGAGATCACAAACATATTTGTGCTGGTGAAGAACAAGCCCACTAGGACGCCATCAGGCTTCAATCCCAAGAAAATAATACAAGGCACCAATTTCACGAAGGGAGAACCGAGTCTGAAGGCTCGTGACTAAGGTCTGAACCAGTGACCGAGAGGACCCAAGCACAATGATATCATCCACATAGACTAAGCAAAAGAGCTTTTCGGGGCCAGTAGAACAGAAGAGAGAACAATCAGTTTTGGAACATCGAAACCCAAATTCCAGAAGAGCATCAGTGAGACACTTATTCCAAACCCGAGGTGCTTGTTTGAGCCCGTAGATGGATTTTTCAAGCTCGCACACATGGGTGGGACAACGAGGATCAACATAATCGGGCAGTTGAGACATGTAAACATCCTCTTCAAGTTACCCATGGAGAAATGCATTAGAGATATCCAGCTGGCGCACCTCCCATCTATGAGAAACAGCAAGGGAGAGAAGAAGGCGAATCGTGGTCGGTTTGACCACAGGACTATAGATGTCAGCAAAGTCAATCCCAGGGCGTTGATGGAAGCCCTTAGCGACTAAGCGAGCCTTGTGTCTCTCAATAGTGCCATCGGGATGAAGTTTGGTCTTAAAGACCCATTTGCACCCAACAATGTTAGAGGCAGGAGGTGCAGGAGCAAGGCGCCAAGTACCGTTGGCAATAAGAGCACTGTACTCCGCATCCATAGCTGCACGCTACTCTGGGAGTTTAACAGCGGTGGTATAACAAGTCGGCTCCGGAGGAGGGGAGACAGTGGCCAACATGGACTGAATAACTTTCTTCCGCAGAGTACCCGTCTGAGCCCGAGTAACCATAGAGTGTCTAGTATCAGAGGGAGGTGATGGATCCGAGGCAGTGGTAGTGGTGTCCAGGACCAAAGAAGTATCAGGAATAGTTGGAGCTGGTGGGGTAGGGGTAGGGGTTGGAGAAAGAGAGCTCGGAGGAGCAGGTGTGGTGATATGGACGGCAGGAAGGGTAGGTGGCACAGGAGCAGGGGCACAAGCACCATTAACCGATCGGTAAGGGAAGACCTGTTCATCAAATAGGACATGACGTGAGACATAGAATTTATTAGAAGCACGATCAAAGCACTTGTACCCTTTATGGGTACGACTATAGCTAAGAAAAATACAAGGAAGGGACCTAGGATTTAACTTATGTTTAGCATATGGACGTAACCAAGGATAACACAAACAACCAAAGACACGAAGTTGATCATAAACTGGAGGAGATTGAAATAAAAGTTCATATGGACTATGATTTTGAAGACGAGGGGTAGAAAGATGATTGATGACATAGACGGTCGTTTCGAAGGCATTGGTCCAAAGCTTTTGAGGGACACCGGAGTGAAAGAGAAGTGCACGGCCAGTCTCAACCACATGGCGATGTTTACGTTCCGCACACCCATTTTGTTCGGGAGTGTGAGGACACGAAACACGCTGTGTAATTCCATGGGTGCGAAGATAACCTATAAGTGCCTGAAACTCACCACCCCAATCAGCTTGGAATTGTTGAATAGAACAGCCAAAATATTTCTCTACTAGTAATCGAAACTGATGAAAGACAGGAAGGACATCAGATTTGCATTGAAGAAAGTAAATCCAAGTGTATTTGCTATAATGATCAAAGAAAAGAACGTAATATTGAAACCCATCATTAGAAATAACAGGGGCCGGACCCCAAACGTCTGAACAATTTAAATCTAATGGCCCACGGGCCTGATATTGAGACTCGGAAAATGGAAGCCTATGCATTTTATTGGAAACACAAGCTTGACACAAAGTAGATCTAACAGGACCAGACTACACTAAGTGACCAGTAGACGCCAAACGGTGGACAGTGGACGACGAAGCATGTCCAAGACGTGCATGCCACGTGGTGAGGGAAGTAGAGTGACTCTGAGCAGCTGACAATGGTAGAGACGATGGAAGAGGATAAAGGCCATCTTTACTCAGCCCGTGGTACAGTATTTCCTGCGTTGCCAAATCCTTAACCAAGAAACAATCAGGGAAGAATTCAACAGAAACGCGATTAGTAGTGACAAAGGAACTAACAGAAATCAAATTTTGTTGAGCAGTGGGTACATGAAGAACATCTTGAAGAGAAAAAGTATGACCAGCAATAGAGACATTAGATTGTCCAATATGAGAGATAGGAAGAGTGGAACCATTACCTAAGGTGACCTCTTCGGGACCTTGATACTCAGAATGAATAGCAAGGTCATCAAGCCGAGCAGAGAGATGGTGCGTTGTGCCACTATCCATGAGCCATGGTTGAGAGGTGGAGGTGGAGGTGGTAGCAAGGTGAGAAGAGAGACGGGGAGAAGGCCAAGAAGAAGCATTCTTTGGAGAAGGACACACACGGGACACATGCCCAGATCCACCACAATTATAGCAGGTGAGACTAGAGGTGAGAGCGGCAGATTGGGTACCCGAAGGAGCACTCGGATAATAATTACCATGAGTATGCATAGAGAAATTACCAGGACGGGGTACGGAAGGAGTGGGAAGAATACCAGGAGCACCACGGCCACGGCCACGAGGACCCCCCCGAAACTGTCCTCGGCCGCGATGAACTGGTGCAGCCCCATAGTGCGCTGTGGGAGAGGTACTGCTATAAAAGGCAGTGGGAGGAATAGCAGCTGCATCATCCAGTTGAAGTTGACGCTCTTCTTGAAGAAGCATGCCGAAAAGAGTGTCAAAATCAATATCAGCATGAGTTGCATCAATAGACTGTGTGAACGGGCGATAGGAAGGGCCAAGTCCACTCTTAATATACTCAACCAAATCGTCATCAGGGACCGGGTGTTGAAGAGTAGCAAGGCGTTCAACAAGACTCTTGGCTTTCTGAACATAGGTTTCAATATTGTCATTACCTCGTTGTAGAGTGATCAGCTGGTGCTTTAGGTCCCGAATCTTTGGCTTGGACGCTTTGGCATAGGTGGTAGCGAGTTTCTCCCAAGCCAATCGAGCCGTGGCCATACCAGATAGTTGAGAGAGAAGGCTTTCAGAGACAGAAGCAGTAATCCAACTGAGGACAGTTTGATCTTGACGTACCCATGTCTGGAACGCAGGATTAAGTTGGCCATCATCAAGGAAATTAGGTGGGGAAGGACAAGAACCATCAAGAAAGTGTTCTAAGCCGCAGCCTCGAACCATAGGAAGAAACTGGGTACACTAGAGGAGGTAATTAGTTGACGTCAATTTGATCGTCAACTGGTGAGAGAGGTTTTGATTTGGGACAAGAGAGGAATTGGAGGCTGGGGCCATTGTACTGCTAGAAGCAGGTAGGCTTGAGGAAGAAGGAGAGGGAAGAGTTGACATACTTTAGGGTTGCTCCGCTACCTTGAAAGTCTGGTGTAAATCACACATTTATATTGATGTTTAGGATGGTATTTATACACAAAGATAGAGCTATACACGGTAAGTGTTGACCTCTAAATACAGTAACTAAATATACACCAAATCATACCAGATCATATCTAAGATATACCATATCGTATCACACCAAATCATATCAAATATACACCAAATCATATCTAAAATATACCATATCGTATCATAGAGCACCCTTTGTAATGCTTTTATTTTAGGGAACTTGACTAGAGTCCCTATTTTGGTCTTAATAATGCTACAAGCAAATCAACAGACGAACAAGACCTAATTAGGACATTTTCTGCGACTAATTAACAGATAGTCACGAGAAAAAAAAAAGGGAAAGTAAGAAAGAGAAAGGGAGAAAGGAAAAGCTTAAAATGCCGAAGCAGTAGTAGTACTGTGTTGGAGCAAAACTCCTTCCTCCTGCACTGTTACACTGCTTCTTGCACTGTGTGGTGATGTGGAGTAGACAAGGCTGTGAATATAATAACTGCAGATGCTTCAAGGCGTGCTGCTAATGCCACTTTCCTTAAGACAATATTTGCCACCACCACTTTCTCTAAAGTCGGTATGCAAATTTGCCTCGGAGATACAATGAAGCCCCTGGTTGGAGATGTCTTGCATAAACACCACAACCCTTGATCACTTCCCAAATATAGGCAGAATATCTATTTTATATGGTAACTTCTGCAGTAGTATACCATATAAAAGGCAAAGTATTTTTATTTTGTGGGAGAAATTTGATAGATAAGAAAAGAGGGATAGTAAGTAAATTAGTTGGAGAAAAAGAGGGAAACTAAAGCACAATTTATTTGTACGTTTGGATGCTTTCTGATATCTGGAAATGAGAATGAGTGGCCTATTTATAAGCCTTCATGTATCTTTTCCAAAAGACACATTTAATCCAAAAGTTACAGCCATTAAATTCAAACTTAAATTTGTATCTTTTCCAAAAGTCACAATACAAAAGGATGTAACTATTCATTTTTAAACTCATTTCCAGTAAATACCTTTTACACCAAAAGGTACAAATATAATTCCTCCTATATTATAAAAATCCTCCAGTTGGTATACACATAAACTTCTTTGCAATGATGTGCAGCGGGTAAAAAAACCAGAGTTAATTAGCACTACTTAGAATCCAAGTATCGTCACAAGAGTTTGCGGTTAATTACAACTTACTTTATAATGTATATGAACGATGGCTCGATCACATTATGATGCAAAGTAACAAAACCTAGTAAATAATTTTGTTGCTTGCTTTCTGATGAAGGGTTATGATTCCCGAAACGGTAAAAACATACAGAATAATAGTGACCTATCCTTTGTTATCAACCCCTACTGGTGATCAACAGCCATATACAGTATACTCGAATACAGTTGAATTATGGCGTGCACTACATGATTGTGACACGTTAATAATTGAAAACCTGAGGGGGGCAGAGTGGAATTTGCTTTTATATAAAGAGACTAGATGTGGGGAGATGCATGCTAATATTTTTGTTGTGTTCCCGCTACAAATTGAGTCGACAGAAAGGTGTAGATGGTTTTCCCCACAAAGAAAAAGCATTGTCCGGCCGTAGAACCGTCCTAGGAGAAAATTATGCATACATATGTATATACAATTATAATGCTCTTATCAGAAAAAGAGAAATGTATTTTATATATATACATATACATATATATATATATATACATATACACACATATATATATATATATATATATATATATATATATATATATATAAATGCATAGACTTGATCAAGAGTGGGAAGGTGGAAACGGTGGTGGGGAAAGCTGGAATTATTGAATAATACAGGGAAAAAGGAAGTGAAGCGTGCAAAGGAAACCTAGTTCTATGTAAGCAATCTTGGTGCGGGCTGTGGACCAAAAGCTTTTGACATGATTTGAAAGATAAATAGTGTCTGCCTTGTCTTCCTTCATTTTCTATAATTTTTTTTTTTCTTTTGTTTCTAATATATACTTGCTATGAATTGGAAGGACCACAATGCGTACCTTTTGAAATATATATCTTGGTCACTAGTTTATGAGATAAAGCTAGCCAATTAATATACAGCATTGAGGATTTTGTAATCCGTCCCAGAATAACAATTACTATAGCCCTCACACTTATCTCAGGAAATAAAAAGTAGTTTCGCGCTGATGAAAGATGAACAGAAACCAAATTTTGGAAATCATACAAATATGAATATATATTGCATTCCACAACTAGGCATTTACTTCTTAGCTCACGCTTAATTGTGGCTAGGCTTTGTCTTCCCACGAGTATACCAATATATACCACGTTTATTATAATTTTGTAGCAATTAATAATTTTTTAGCCGAAGTCATGAACATAAGACATAAGAAATGTCTTAGTATAAAAAAAACATAAGACATAAGAAATGTTAAGATTAGCAAGTAATTACATTTTATTTCGAATTTTTTTTGACAAACGCATTCATACAATGATAAACAATTGAATATTAATTAAACGTTGTATTCATGATTAGTCTTCTTGTTTTAAGGAGTGGATGAGAACTCGGTGAAAATTAAATTATTATTTTAATTTGATTTATACTAACACACATCCCAATCCTCGTTATAATAAGACCATGATGCAAGTTGTCAATTCTGAATAAACTGAGTATAAGATACAACATACATGTGTGATCTCTAGCTAGGATTGATGATTTTGAAATTACAAGTTTTCCGATTTCAGACTTGGGAGGATAATTAAACTAGGGACATATAATGGGGAGGGAGGGACATTGATACTGATATGTTGGGGAGTGAGGACAAAATTGCGTCTAATCATTGCATGGGCGTGCATGCTCACATTGATGCATGCCACTTTCAGGTTCCATCATCGCTCTCTCAATGTCTCTCTTTGTCGGCAGCAACCCACTTCGGCGAACGAGTGTGGTTTTTCATTATAAGATTTAATTAATTCTTGAGTTTGTGTTTTTTTTTTCTTTCACTTATATTACTTTTTCTTCGCGACCTATGAAACCAAAACGATACTACGGAGAAATTCTACTGTACTACCAGACGTTGGATGCGCAGAAAATAGAGGATGGATTGGATTGGCTTGGGGGTTTTAATTTTTTTTTTTTTAAGAAAAAGAAAGAAAGGAAGAAAGAAAAAGCTGGGTTGGGTTGGGCAGGATTTCACAATCCACCTACCACAAGTGCTTCCAAGAAGAGATTGGACCCCATCGCCCTCGTGGGCGGAATAATTCTCAGGCCCACCACCATTATTCTCATATCAGGAGGCCCACTACTCACACACGCACATCCTTCGCACGCACACACTACTCGTCCCCATTCCAGCATGGCAGTACTACTCAATAGTATATATATCTATACAGTACGTGCCTTTTTTGCTCATTCATCGGCTTTAAACCACTGTCTCTGCTACTTTATAATCAAATCCATCCCCTCCGCAACTTTGATCTCACTCCTCACTACTCACCCTGCTTGCTTATGATTAATATGCTATACATATATATATATAGCTACTAGCTAGCTAGCTAGCGCTTCATTAATTATTTGTATTGTGTGTACCGGGGTCGGTAATCTCTCTCTATACCATATACATATATATCTCTCCACCTAGCTACCAAATTGTTGTTTCCAGTTCCCTTAGTAGTGGTCCGTGTAGCTAGCTACATCTTACATTTATATTGAATTGTTTTGTCATCTCTGTTTTCAAACTACTCTAGCCAGTTAAGGTTTACTAGCTAGGCAGGAAGAAGTATATATAACCATGAGGATGATGGTAGACATGGGGAGCAGGCATGGAGGCCCTATCCCGATAATGGATACTCCCACGTCGGTGGAGTGTGGGAGAGGGATGAGGTTGCGGAGATATTCGTTGAGGTCTCTGGTGGAGTGCATGGTCCCGTGTTGTACTGGTTTACACCCATCCCATTCCCTCCCCGCCGATGACTACCCTACTACTGCTCCTCCTCCTCAGTATTATAGCTACTCTTACTCAACTTGTAATGATCATCATTATAATAATGGGATCAATGGGGCCAGCAACAGCAGCTCCTCCAGTAACAGTAGTAGTAGTAGTAGTAGTACTGTGACGGGCACCTTCTTTGGTTACAGGAAAGGTCGTGTAAGTTTCTGCCTCCAGGAAGACACCAAAAGCCTCTCCCCACTTTTACTGTTGGAGTTTGCAGTCCCCACAGCTTACCTGGCCAGGGAGATGCAGCATGGCCTCCTCCGAATAGCCCTGGAGTGCGACCGAGCCACACAACAACGTCAAAAGCCCTCTCCTCCGGCCACCACCACCACCAGTAATTCCAATTCTAATTCAGCCTCCTCGCTCTTCAACGTCCCCGTTTGGTCCATGTACTGCAATGGCAGGAAAGTTGGGTTCGCCATAAGGAGGCAGATGACCCAGGGCGATGTCAGGGTGCTCAAGCTCATGCAGTCGGTCTCCGTGGGGGCCGGGGTGTTGCCCCACCTTCCCCCGCCCAATAATAACGATCATACAGCAGCAGCAGGAGGCGGCGATCTCATGTTCCTTCGCGCCACCTTCGAACGGGTCGTCGGCTCTGCTGATTCCCAGTCCTTCCACATGATTAATCCTGTCGGCAGTTCTGGCCAGCAACTTAGTGTTTTTCTTCTCAGATCATGATCGTCGTCTTACCTGCAAAAGGCTAAATATATATTCCTAACTACCTACCTACCTATATATGTATGTATGTATAAGATATATACAAAGTACGTAATTGTATGTACGCTGCCTTTGATTATAATGATTATATATATATTTTTTGGTTACATTAAGAATCCTAATCTAATTGCAAAATTAATCAACAGAACCCACGACCATTAACCCACAAACCGTAAAAGTGCCAACTCGGTAGGTTATAATGATTATATATATAATATATATAATATAATGTTTCCTAGGCCCCCTTTTCTTTTTTGACGGAATGTTCCCTGGCCCTTGCTGATTGATTTGCAATATATAATCACACCCCCACATTATTATTTATTTATCAGAATTGACGACCCATATATATTCCTAGCCTTACTTTAAATTTGTTCCCCAAAAAGTGAACTGCACAATTTCATTAGGCAAGGAAAATGCAAGAAAAAAGTGGAGAGAAAGCAGGAACAAACCCAATTGACTCCTCCATCAAATCCCAACTCCAGTTATATATGTTGTCTATTTCCCTTCATTGGAGGCTTTCCAACAATAACAATGAATGTTGGGCAGATGACCTCTAAGCTATAGTATTACCATGCCATTAATTAATTCCCTTCTGATCGGATGGATGGTGTCTGGAACATTTGAAGGAGAAACGTAAATTTCCTCAGTACTGGGTGTATGCACTGCCCCTGAGCTTGCCGAATTTTGCATTTTTATTCCAACTCTTGTGAATGGAAATCCTTTTTAGTTTTTATTTACTGATTAAAAAAATGTCACTTGTTTGTGTCGACCAAAAAAAAATGCATCACTTGTGTGGTTTTGGATCGCGGGAGGTTTGGTCCAGGAGCCTGCCGCGAAAAACAACCATGTGATGGGCTGTTTCTCTCGTGTCTCATGGGCCTTGTAGTGAGCCCAGGAAGAAAACTGCCACAATGGCTTTTCCTATGGGGGAGACTTTCAACTTCAAGAAGAACATACTTAAAAAAAGAAAAAAAAAAAAAAACAAATGATGCTTCGTTTAGTTGGTTGGGATTCATTAGGTTGAGCAGCATCCCCTAAGAGTTAGAAGTGCTAGATGATAATTTTTTTTTATCTAACTACCAATAAAAATAAATATAAATGACTAAAAGCAATACTTCACAAATATATGTGCCAAAACTTAAGTTTATATAATCTCATCCTACCATCCAAACCAATCAAAATCTGGAATCAGAAGTCCTAATTAAGTTAACTGCTGCACGAATAGAGTCCTAAACTAATAATGTCAACTAATAAAATGAAAAAAAATGTTAGTAGCTCAATTAATAATAGTTAATTAGCCATCGAGAACAATTGTTAGTAGTTAATTAGTTAACTACAAAATAATGTAGCAATTACTCTAAAGAGGGTACAAGTGTACATGGGATTTGCTGGTATACAGATAATTCAAGTCCTTAATTAGCAGCACTTCTGGTCATTCTGGATTGTTTGCATAAGATCTTAAACGGGCCGGACTTCTCCATTTTGATGCTTACAATTTGGTCCCAGAAATAATCTCCGCATAGGAATTAAACAAAAAAAAGGGGTCTCTGGTTACTGATAGATAAAGCATAGAATGAGACCTACCAATTCATTTTGGTCCCAAGAATTAAACGCAATCAATCTTGAGTGACCAGAAACTTTGTCTACTAGTAGGGTTTTCTAAATTGACTCAGAAGCAGGGTAGGGTACAATGTACAACCCAGTGAAATGAAAGTGATGTAGGCCGGACGGCAGAAGTAGCATTAACTAAGCAAGATAGAGTCAAACACTGGCAAATTTTGATATATAAATGGATTGGTATGCAGGCAGATTCATACATACACCGACCAACCCCTCCCCCCCATTCGCCTGCAATAAGACACTAACAACACCTCAACCTTCTCATATAGAGAAAATACCCACTCCTGGTGACGAAGAATTCCTGAATTCAAAAGCCATTCCTATCCAACTACAGGTCCCCCCCCCCCCCCCCCCCCCCCTATATTTAATCCTTGTAGCCCCTTTGTCCTCATTTCCCCATATTTATTTCTCATAACATATAAAAGATTCTCATGGGCAACAACGTGACATAAACTTACACGCGTATGGGTTTACTTTGGAGTTTTAGTATTGATTTAGTAGTTATTAGTTATGGAGTGGGCAGAACTAAAAACACCTGCTCCCTTGCAGAATACGTAATCATCACTCTACTCTTTCCTCCACCTAATCTAATGATACGATATCTCTTTTACTATTTTTATAACCACTATTCGCTTTGGATTGTTAGGGGACATTAACGTTGATGTTTGTTTACTCTTTACTTCCACGTGTACTGTGGCTGTGTCATCAAATGTCGCATAATTGCAGTTTTAAATACCCAATTCTACCGTTTTGCCCTTATTTGTACGCTGTCCCCACTCTCACGGATGTTGGTCCATTGTTTTTGCTCTCCTAACAAAACATAATTTGCACCAACTCCATGTCTCTCGTAGTGGGTCTAGCAAGCTAAGTCATCAATCCCTACTTCATGCACAACTTATAATTTTTGTAGTTGATCTGTTGGTTTAGGTACTATACCATAGCAAACTACTTCTATTTGTTAAAACAAAAACATGATTTCAAACAATTGTGGGCTATGGATAATGAGGTTTTGTTGTTAATTTTAGTTGTTGCAGCTTTTCAACTTGAAGGTATTTCTATTTTCTATTCTATTGTATTCTTTATTATTTATACAGGTAAGCAACTCTGCTGTAGAAAGGCGAGCGCGCATATGTCACCTTCTTGACAAAGTTGTACATTTCTTTCTTTCATCTGCCAGCCTTCACACATATTTATGGCGATAGTGATAAATGCAACACCTAAGTTAATTATGCTTGGCGGTATTGTTTTTCACTAAAGTGGGTGTGGTTTCACATTTGTTGTACGAACAACACACCATTTTAACTAGCTGAAAAGGCATTACACTTTCTAGTTTTACTTCTTTTTCTCATTCTATTAGTTCAAGATGTGAGTGAGCAGCAGCTATTCCCGGCTTCTCAATGCCAAAGCTACTTTTTAACAAAGAGATGCCAGCTGCAAACTTCTGCTCTTCCTCTTCTTCCCATCTTTCTTCTCCGTACTCGAGTACTCCAAGGTAATGGCCTCTTTGGAACATTTGCAATTTATTACCATAATGATCAAGGAACTCCTTGTCTCATGATCTTTTCTTTCTTGCTTGCTTTACCTGCAGTTGGCCGGATACCGACACCACCCTCAGTTCATCAGTACTGAATAACATGTCGCCCAAACTATCTTCTACCACAAATCCTGTTAGTATTCCTTTTTTAGCCTGATATAGCATAGACCATGATTGGCCCTTAAGCTACAATGCAACGGCCTTCCATTTAATTCCATTTGATATTGCTCATATATAGCACACATTAATACTTGCATAATTTCTTACCTGTTCTGAGATCACACTCTACCTATAGTGCGTTGAGCATCTATGGGAACTTCAAATGATATGCATCCATATTCTCTGTAAAATTCTTCAGTAAACTTATTTTCATTATGGGCTTTCTTTTTGGGGTAACATAAGGGAAAACACCTTCAACTGCTGTATATATTGGCACTGGAATAAGTACCAAAGGCGAATTCTCACTTTGCAGTATATTGCTCTGTTCTGTACTCCACCACCAAATTAGTGAAAATGCAGTTGACTATTGGACACCAAATTCAGGCATTGTTCTTGTTGCTTCTCTTGTAAAAGGTTGCTACCTTTTCTGGAAATGCTATATATAACAAGGCATGCCCAACCAAATCCTTTTAGCCATTGTTGTTTCAGTGATTTACTCAGTTTTCTTATATTAATTACCAATTATCATAGCCTGTGGCCAAGCGCCAGTGAATTTGTAATAACAAATTCCTTTAGAGGCAGAGCATTAGACTTCCATCTTTACATTCTGTATTCTCTTTCCACAGAACTCGAAGCCGGAGAAAGTGGTATATTGCGATACTTCCCTGAAGGGGGACTCTGAGAATACAGTGAGCTCAATCGTATCTATCCCTACTCATCATTCTTCAACTCCAAAGGTTCGGTACTGTATAATCATGCTGCCAATTTTTGAATTGAATGATACCTTACGGTGATATAACTTGTTATTATTTATGTATAATTGGGATTTAGCTATTGATCAGTATGTATGTGGGGAGCAGCCCCACTTTGCATAGTATGTCACCAGACCAAGTAGGCAGTTTCTTTTATAACGAGGAAAGAAAATCAGAGGCACCAGTTTTTGTTGTTTTTTTGCTTTGGCATGTTTTCTCCTCGATTCATTATCTAAGTTAGCTTTCCTAATTATGCAATGTAGTCTTGTGATGAGCTGAGGAAGGAAATTGCTACACTGGAGGCTGAAATAGTGCAATTGGAACGTTATCTACTTTCTCTCTATCGGACAGCTTTCGAAGACCATCTGCAAACCTCATCGGATGTCCCTCAAAAGCTTTTGGGATACAATACAGAATCACCATCACAAGTACTTGTAGAAGAGCAGTCTGATTATAAGTTGCAGGTTCAAGTACAAGAAGGTGGTTCTAAATATCAGGGTCAGGACTCCCCTGCATATGATTGTTCGAGGTCAGACAATCCGAGTTGCATTTCTAGCATACATTCCATATCTACAAGGGTAAACATGAAATGCCGCCTAGTTTCTTTTTTTTTTTTTTTTGGCACTGTAGGGCTGTTCATTGGTTTCTGTCCTCTCCATTCCTCCTATTATCTTCTTTTTCCTGGATAAACTGGTGGACTCCATTATAAATGCGCGCCAACTGTGTTTGTAGGACGAAAAGAATGGTGATTCTGGTCGGCGCAGTCTTGCAGATCACCTCGGTGCTGCTAGCTTTTTCAACCATGTCATTGCATCGGATAGACTCTCAGAGGACATTGTGAGATGCATATCTTCCATTTACTGCAGAATTTCCAACCCCCTTGAAGGCCATGCGGTCCTGTCGGGTTCTCCTGCTTCATCCTTGTCATCGTCGAGTATATTTTCATCCCAAAATCCTTGTGATAAGTCGAGCCCACATTGCAATGACGACACAACAGTTGATCAGTTTCAATTTCAAGAGTTACGAGAAGAAAGTGGACAAGACAATGAAATGGTGGAAGTTCTGAAGATATGTCTGGATGATACAAGTTTCAATTATGCTGAAGCCATGCTGAAAAATTTCAGGTAGTGTGCGTAAGCCTTAGTATCAATCATGTTGAGCTGCATCATAAGACTAATTGGAGCCTTGTATCTAATTCATTCCCATGTTAGCAACTAGATTCTAATGTTTCTGGTAATCTCCAATTTTCTTTCTCTTCTAATAAAAAGAGTATTTCCAGGCGTGCTGATCATGAACAAGGATTCCGCTTGGGATCTTTTGTTGAATACTGTGGCCGAAAGAGCAGAAATTTGGAAAAACTAGTTCAAGTCTCATTTACGTTTTGAAGATAAGACACTTTTTGAGTTCTTTCTGCAAACTTTTCTCATCACTTGTTCTATTGCTTTGAAGGTTATTGGTTCGAAGTCTTGAGAAAGTGGATCCGATGAAGATGAAGCGTGAAGAGAAGCTTGCGTTCTGGATTAACATTCATAATGCTTTGGTCATGCACGTATGTCTTCTGCAAGTTAGAAGTTACCATTAATTTTTAGTTACAGAATTCTGTTATATGAAACAAGATAATACAGACAGGAAACTAAAAGTAATCAAGAAAACTGGAAAGTTATAGCCAGACAGCAGCAAACATTCTAGGAAAGTTTTGTTTGATGAAAATCAATGCCATTTCTGTGATCAACAGAAGGGTATTAGTGCTCGTCTTTTGTACAACTATTGGTTTGTCCTTGGAGCATTTTCAATCCAGAGGATACTGGCTCCCCATACCAATTAGGTAACATGTGTATTGAAAGCCTTAAAGGAGCTAAGAGGGGATGAGGTACATAGGAGTTCGAGTCTCACCTTTAACTTCGACTGTAGTCTATATATAAAGAACAAACCATTTGCCTTACCTTGAATTGTCCAGATGCTCGTGCAACAACATTTCTTTCCTGATAAGCATCTATAGTGAAACAAGTCAATTGACTTTTTCTCTTTTTCGATGATCCGTGTGGGAAGTCCAAACTGCTACTGTTATTAATTAAACTGAGTATTGGGTTTGCAGTGTGTGCAGTGTCCTAACAAGGTTTTCTGAACAGGCACATTTGGCTTATGGAACTCACCACCGCATAAAACATGCTTCCGTTTTAAAGGCATGGAATTTGTTCTCCGATATGTATCTATCTGTTTAATTTGTTTGTCCTCATATATATATGCTTCTTTAAAATGGTAACTCACCATGCTGTTCTTCTTCCAGGCAGCATACAATGTGGGTGGACATTGCATAAATGCCTACACTATACAGAATATTCTTGGAATTCGTCCACACTACTCAGAACCGGTAGCAGTTAATTTGGTTTCTTAACTCAATTTCAGTTATAAATATGTGCTCCAAGTTATCCATACATTCACAAGGAGACAAAGATTTTCCTCCCAAAAATACTTTCATACTTTGCAAAGGATATGTCGATTGACATGGCAGGGTTGTTGGAGATAGTGATCGGGTGTCTCCAGGAAGAGCAACAGCAATCTATGAGAAAATGCATGAGGAGAAAGTTTGATAGGTATATCCATTGGTTACCGCAAAGTTCCACGTTTCGGTATCTTATCCATGGAGAATTGGCCAGGGAAAGACGAATTATTTGACGAAATTACTACTTGGGGCATTCGTATGGGGAAGATGTACATGTCTCTGATTTTTTTTTTCCTTTCTCCTTTTCCTTTCAAGAAAAAAGGAAGCAATGTTAAGGTGTATACAAATTGTGTGAAAAGTTCTTGGCTAAATTTGTGCGTGGATACTCAACTAGTTATTCTCTATCATTATATCTTTGCAAAACAACTTCATGACTGCCAGAATTACAAAACTACAAAGTTGCATAAACTGTAATGTTTGTTTAGTTGATTGGGACTCCCTTACCGTACTAATGCTCTCTCTGTCGAGATGCATAAGTGATGCAAGGAGATAAGAAAAAATTAATGTTTTTGGATAAGCAAAAGAAAAAGTTACTAAAAAGAATTACTTTTTAGAAGCCTTCTCCCTCTTATAATTGAAGAGTGTTTGTTGAGAAATAAGGGGGAGACCCGGTAAATTTGCGTTTAAGAAACAACAAGATTAGATCATTTTATCAACAAGAAAAGGGCAAGTATATAAATCAATCACAAGACAGATTTGAGAACAATTTTCATGAGAGCTCTTCGATCAGTTGGAGTCATCCCCTCTTTTCATGTACCTTAACAATGGTAGGTTTGATGTATTCCTTGTTCAAAATTCTTGAATGATTCAGCAATACTTGTTATTTGTAGTATTTTTGTTCTGACCTTACTCATTTTCTACATTGTGTTTATTCCTCAATATTCTATATTGTTCTAATTTTGTCTTTGATGAAATCTAATAATTCTATCCTTATGAATAGATCATGTAATGCTGGTGACTACCCAACAGAAACAAATATCTCTTGTGAGAAGGAGGAGACCTGGTTTCTTGTTTCTGACTTTTGTACTTGTTTCAGATTCACTTTGTACTACTTATTAGTCGCCAAGGAAAAGTGAGGTTGGCTAAATGGTATTCTCCTCATTCTCAAAAAGAAAGATCCAAGGTATACTTCTCATACCAATATGAATTTTTTGTTACATTTTTAAAAAATTATTCATCAATATCATTTTCCCATCGACTATCTAGATTAGTGTGCTAATTAGATACAATAATTATGATATAATTTTATCCAAAAATTACTTCCATTACCTTCACATTTAGAATTAAAATGTTCGAATTATTGTTCTAATGCTTGCAAATATCACAAACTATAATGGTGGTGAAAGGATATTATGCAATCAATTTTGCACTGGAAACCGTATTGCAATTGATACTTATCAACAGTGCAAATTTTCTTAAGGTAATCCGAGAGCTTAGCAGCATAGTACTCAACCGAGGGCCTAAGCTTTGCAACTTTGTAGAGTGGAGAGGATTCAGAGTCGTTTATAGAAGGTTGTATTTTGACGAATTTGAATTTTTTTGTTCCAAATATCTATTCGATAGATGAGAGTAATGCTCTCACTTATCTTTGAGTTTTTCGTTGGATAATTTTGGTTTTTGTTTGTTTGACTTGGACTCGTATGGATAGATATGCTGGCCTCTACTTCTGTATGTGCGTTGATGAGGAAGACAATGAACTTGAGATTCTTGATATTATTCACCATTATGTTGAAATACTCGATCGCTACTTTGGCAGTGTAAGTCTTGAACAATGCAAACTAGACAAATAATAATATAGGAACATCTCAATTGATTCTTTTGTGTGTTTTGTCATTTCTTATTAGGTATGTGAGCTGGATTTGATCTTCAATTTCCATAAGGTAATGATCACAAATTTCTTTATATTTTCTTAAAGAAACCTTTTTATGAAAAATTGGATATTAGCAGGCATACTATATACTGGATGAAATCATGATCGCCGGTGAATTTCAAGAGTCAAGCAAGAGATCAGTAATACGATTGATGTCTGCTCATGTATGACCCTTAATTCTTAGTGGCAATTGAACTTTTTATAGAATAATGATATATAGAGTTAACTTTTTTATCTTGATTAATAATTGGGTTCGAAATGCAGGATTCCTTGGTGGAAATGGCAAAAGAACAAGCTACTTCAATAAGTAATGTGATAGCACAAGTCACCAAATAGAACGATCACCAAAGTCAAAGTTTCAATGTCTATATGATTCGGAATTTTTGATTGGAACTATTTGACAAACAAAAACTATTACTTGTTAGTCTTTTACCTTTCTTTTTAATATGTTCAGAGAATTTGTATGGAGGATACTGTTGTTGCTTATATAATTTATTTCATAACTATGCAAGAAAAGATGATCCAAAGACTTGCCAAGAAAAGGCTCCTTTATCCAAAAAGAAAGACTGATTGGTTGATAAAGAAAGAACTAAAGAACTATATCAATGTTCAAAGAGCAAAAGGGGTTGAGTGATGGAGAGGAATTCTAAAGATGTAGCTCATGTTGTGTTATGGTGTCAAAATCTACTTTACCATGCCTAAGTGATAACATCGAAGGATCTCCGCTACATATACTACTGAGTACTGATATCAGAAAGGCATCATGGAGTTGGGTTTGGTTGGACATAAATTTGACGTCACAAGAGGCACAACAAGCTATTTATAGGAAATTCCTATAAGAGGCATTTATAGAGTGTTGCTGCGACGATGAATGCCCGATTTGTCGTGGTATTGAAGCAGAGATTACGACATAAAACTCTCCTGCGATGTGACCTCAAGTAGAATCTAGTACAAATGTCAAAAGCTGGTGGTTAAGCTTGCTTGAGCCAAATCAGGAATTCCTGCATAAAGCCTAGGATCTTTTGCCTGTCTCCTTTGAAAAATTTGAAGAATGTTGTAGGAACAGAGGTATTTCAAGCCCCGATCCTCTTTGCTCAACGTGCTCATTCGGTTGTCCCAAGAGGCAGCTTGCCAGCAACAATTAAAGCATTGGTAGAGTGTCATCAACAACTCATACCTGGATGGCCCCTCCTCCTATGATAGTAATTATTCCATTGACTTAGGTGTGGTGATTAGTGATTGTGAAGGTAAGGTTCTTGACAATGTATGTACACAAATAGGCTTTAGTGTGGGATTTCTTGTTGCAACTCGCAAGTGAATAGAGCGAGTAGATCGGGGATTAGAAGGGTGATATTAGTTTTACACGTTAAGGCTTATTTGACCAATTTTGATAAAGTTTTTTTTTTTTCTGTTTTGTTTACGGTGAATAGAAATATAAATAGAATTGCAAATCTTCTAGCTAAGAATGCTAGGATCAGTGGGGTTGCTTAATATAAAGAGATGTCAACAAAAAATTATTTTTTGGTGTAAAATACGGAGCTATTGAAGATGTGTATACTTTGCACAGGAGGAGGAAGCATTGCCCGTCCTTCCAATCATCCTGAAAAATACTAAAAGATTTTGACAAGAGATTTATTATATAATAATAAGACCTTCATATCATATCATATCATATCATATCATATAAAAATGTTGTTTATTTTATTTATTAATAGAGAATTAATGATCAACCATGCACAATCTTCCAAAGCTATTCATTTATTGGGTAACATGTGTGTAACAGCCCGGGTAAAATTTTTTATTTTTACCGGGACTGTAAAAGTCTTTTTTATCGTGATTTACTATTGAATTAATCTTGAGTAATTAATTCAAGGTAAATCAAGCGTCGTTTTTCGAAACCGAGAGTTTTCCCGCGCTCGTGATTTTTCCGTGGATTTTTCGGGCCTAAGTCGGTATTTTTTTCGGGTCCCGGAATTCTTGGAAAAATCACACCGGAAAATGACTAAGGGGGTATGCAGTTATTTTCTGGTCCGGACGGGACACGACTGCATAATGCAGTCGCCTTCTCCTGTGTGCCCGTGAACTGCCCCTGTGCTGCTCGTGACTCTGCCTTTTCCTCTTCTCCTTGCATCTGCCTGCAAAACTAAACCAGTGTCATTTTCCTTCCTCTGCAGTACACTGCCCATCACCATTTCTCTTCTTTTCCTCTGCAAACTGAAACGCCCCGACCCGTATTTACCGTATACAGTAAACACGTGCCGGAACTGTGACAACCCAGCCCAACAAGGCCTAGCATACAGTGTATAAAGCATAACCCTGGCTCAACAGCCCGAAAGTATAAACTACAATATGGCCCTACGGCCCAACATCAATAACATCAATAAAAACGAAACTGGCCCAATGGCCCAACAACAATAACAATATGCACAGCGGAAGACTTAAACTCACTAACACTGTATGCGACACATGCAATCTATGGATCCAAGCCTGTCCAAGGGAAACGCTGCAGCCTGTCTGGAATGCACTAAGCCTGTACACGAAACAACTCATCCTACGGGATGAAACCCCGCAGGCGAGGGGTGAGTCCGAAACGCTCACCAACAAAAGATAAACAGTGATATATTCAACCATAACACTTTTGAGGTAAACACAACAATCAAATCAGATGAATCTATCACAAACAACATAACAGTGGATTACAACTCAAACAACACAACAGAGGAAATCATCGCAAACAACACGACAGAGGACTCTCATCCAATCACATCAAGCTCAACCAATCACATCACAAGTAAATTACCATAACAACTATATCAAGACCAATGAATGCTTAATTATTTTTATTACCAATTTTATCTTCCCGGCCCCGTCACTGGACAAGCTAGGGTCGTACCAGGTTATCAATTAATTCCGGATGCTAGGTCAAACCAATCCACATCTCAAATCCCGGATATTCGGTATATCCGAACCACTGGGTATTCGGTATACCCCAACCTCAGGCAACAACATGCTAACCAGATATTCGGCATATCTGAGCCACTGCGGATATTCGGCATATCCGAGCCACTGCGGATATTTGGCATATCCGAGCCACTGGGTATTTGGTATACCCCAACCACAGGCATCAACATGCCAATCAAATCAAGTATCCAAACCAAGTAACCGACCATAGCATCCCAGAATTAATTTTCAAACCATCGGGTCGTACCACTACTTCCCACATATATCATCATCTCATATCAATTCCAATTCCAATTTCCAATTTCCATTTCCCAATTACCCACAGTCAATAGTTTATTCCAATTATCCAATCACAACACTGTCTACCGTCAACAATCACAATATCCATAACAGTCAACAATTATCCACTATCCTATTAGCTCAAGTTACACAACAGGCCAATCCTTCATCAGTTCCATAACATCAATTACTCACAGTCCAACATCAATCACAACACAGTTTCCAATAAACCAACAACAGTCATACAACGGTTCAATCGAGCAAATCAACATCATAGCAACAACAACAACAATAACCATAGCTGCCAAATACCCAATACAATTCCATATTACCAAATATCCACCAACAGTACATATAGCACCAATTATTCACAATCAACAATTCATCACAATATCCACACGACCAATAGCACAGTCCAACAACAGCAACTTCAATAACCATAACAGTCAAATATCCAACAATGACCCTCTCAGTAGTTCATTCAAACAACAAAACACACAATTATCCACATTGACCAGTTCATCATCACTCTCAACTCAATATTACAAAACCAATATCACAGTCTAACATCAACAACAACGACAACATCATAGCAGTCAATCAACCAACAGTCATCATCTCATCAACAAATTCCACAGCAACCAAATAACAGACATTATCAATTCAGCAGTTCAATCTTACAACAAAACAAACACAGTATTACGGGCACATATCAAGGGTTATCCATCCTCACCTTGGTCGATTACTCAACTTCGGAAACTATGACCGGTCCGACGCCGGCTCCTCGGGAAACTGCCCGATATCCAAAAACCTATACAACAAAATCATACATACACATAAATGCACATAATCGGTACTATGATGCCCAAAATGCGTAATAATCCCATCCCGATTATTTATCCTTTATTACTTCCATTTACCGAAAATATTTAACCATACGTATATCCGAATATAATTTCTATACTATATTTTAATTAAAATTCTTTTCAAAATATTTTCATAAAATAACTATAGTTTCCAAAATAATAATTACTATAATTTTTCCAGGAAATAACAACCTATTAATAATTTTCAGAAAATATTTATCTAGTATGTATCTTTCTCTAAATACATATACAATTAAATTTTCCAACACAAAATATAATTAAATTTAATTTCCAAAATACATATTTATTTACATATACCACAATCATAATTTTCCAGTCAAAATAATATACATATTAAATTTTCTAGAAATTAATTTCAAGGCATATATATAATTTTCCAATTAATAATAGTTTTTCAAGCATAACCTAATTATTTATCAAAGTAATATATATTTATATTTTTCTCAAAATATCAGAATTAATTTGATCTTAATTTCCTCAAGGTAAATATATATATATTTTTCAAAATTGATTTAATTCCAGAAAATAGATAAATATTTATATATTTTATTTCTTTTTCTTTTACTGGACTGGGCCATGAACAGTAAGCCCATGCCCAGCCCAGAACAGCCCAACAGGTCCAGCAACCCAACAAGTCAACTCTCGGCCCAGGCGCAGAGGCCCAAACTTCAGCTGACCCGTTGAGGAAACGGGTCACTCACCCTCGATGTCGGGTCGGGCGACGCGGGTCACGGCAGAAGCTGGGCATCGAGCAGGCGACAAAGCGACGCGAGGCGAGAAGACTGGAACTAGCAGGCGGCGGCGGAAGGCGCTCGGTTGCTGAGTGCGGCTGCAGGTAGTCGACGGCGAGGGGAGTTGCAGCGGTGGCGGGTCAAGAGGGAGGTGACCGTCGGGTCGGTGGCCACTGGTGGCGCGTCGCGGGGCGAATTCGGGAAGCGAGGACGGCGTCCGGTCGGCGACGCTATGAGGAAGACGATGCCAGGGGTGGTGATGCGTGCGGCGGCTCGGTGGTGGCAGAGGTGACGGTGGCCGGCGGTGACCCATCTCCTCTCCCCCCTTTTCTTTTTTTTTTCTTTTTCCTTATTCTTCCTCCCGATTTCTTTTTTCCTTTCCCTCTCTATTTTTTTTCCTTCTCTTTTTTCCTTCTCTCCTTTTTTTTTTTCTTTTTCTTTCTTTTCTCTCCTATTTTTTTCCTCTCTTCTTCCACCGGCTGCCTTCCCCTTTTAATCTGTTTTTTTTTTTTACTATTAAGCATGTGAAGCCCAAATAATGCGATTCGTCTGTATTACGGGCGAGTCCGATCCGGACCAGAAAATAATCGATACCCCGTAGTTATTTCCCGATGTGATTTTCCGAGAAATTCCGAAATCCGAAAAATACCAACTTAGGTTCGAAAAATCCGCGGGAAAACCACGAGTGCGGGAAAACCCTCGGTTTCGAAAAACGACTCCCGATTTACCTTGAATTAATTACCCAAGATTAATTCAACAGTAAATCACGGTAAAACGACTTTAACAGTCCCGGTAAAAATCCAAATTTTACCCGGGCTGTTACACAAACAACTCTGCCAGTTCTCGTTCCTACCTACTGCATACTACCTAAGCAACCAGGAAAAAGGAAAAAAAAAAGAAACACAACAAAAAAACACAAAGACACACAAACACCATCAGTCGCCGGCAGCCACCACACACCACCAACCGCCATCACCGTCATCATTTTCTTCTCCTCTTCCCGCGACCAAGCCACTGCCTCCACCACCGTGAGCCACCCGAGGCCTCACCACACACCACCCAGCCGCCACCTTCCTCCTCCCTTCGCCAACGCGTCGCCCTTCCTTCTTCCTCCTCGCGACGACGCCGGCGCTCCTCTCTACAGCAACCGCTGCAGCGAGCCTCCACCGCGAGGCCGTGTCGCCAGCCAGCCAAGCCATCATCTCCTCTTCCATCCGTCGCACCGCCAACAACCGCAGCGTCCACCGTTCCTTCCTCGTCGCACCCCACCTCTACCGCCGACAGTTGCTCACCACCGTTGCTTCCCTCGCCGCCACGACCATGCCACGCCGCCAGCACGACGCCTCGTTTGCGTCGCCTCGTCTCGCCGTGCTGCCCCCGCCCAAGCAGCCGCTGCTCGTTGCGCCGCCCGACCTAGGTGAGCAGATCGTATATGGCGACAACCCAAATGGATTCCCATGGGTCGGGTTGACCCAGGGTTTTGAGGTTTGGGTCGCGGGTTGTGGGCTGGTGCTTTGTGGGTCTCCTGGGTTCAAGTCATGGGCTGGGCTTTTGGGCCTTGCTTTGGACCTGTGGACCCTAGACCCTAAAGGGCCTAGGCTGTGTTTGGACGGGTTGGGCTTGGACTTGGGTTTGTTTTGGCCCAGCCCGAGTTTTTTTTTAAAAAAAAGAGAAAATACTATATGTGTATAAATTATATTTCTGGTAATAAATAAATAAATAAATAAATAATAATAATAATATGGTTTTATAAATTATACAATTTCTGGGAAATAGACAAAATAAATTAATTTGACCTGATAGAATTATTCATTTGATATATCTAGGAAATAATTACTTAGACATATTATTTTGGGAAACTAAGGTAATTATGTTATGGTTATTTTAATAATAATATGGTAAGTGTGAGCTATGGTATTTTGGGAGGTATATATATATATATATGTAGTATATGGATATGTTTTACTAAGAAAATAATAATAATAATAATAATAATAATAATAATAATAATAATGAATATATTGACATATTATTTTGAGAAAATGTAATTATAATATGACCTTCCTTTGAAAAATTATTATAATAGTAAATAATTTTAGAAAAGGGGTATACATACTATGGAAATGTTTTGAAAATAAATATGGCAGTGTATACGTAATAATATCTCTTTGAAAAATAAAAATTAAATGATAATAATATTTGGTAATTATATTTTGGCAAGTATAATAACTTTATTGAGATAATAACGTATAACCGAGGGGTTTAATTTATAATTTAAGGCATCATAGCATACCGATTATGTGCATTTATGTGTATGTATTGTTTTGTCGTATAGGTTTGGATATCGGGCAGTTTCCCGAGGAGCCGGCATCGGACCGGTCATTGTTTCCGGAGTTGAGTAATCGGCCAAGATGAGGATGGATAACCCTTGATATGTGCCTGTAATACCTTGTGTGTTTTGTTGTTTGAATGAATTGCTGAGAGGGTCATTGTTGGTTATTTAACTGTTATGGTTATTGATGCTGCCGTGGTTGGACTGTGTTATTGGTCGAGTGAATATTTTGATGAGCTGTTAATTGTGAATATTTGGTGTTATATGTATTGTTGTTGGATATTTGATAATATGGAATTGCTTTGGTTATTTGGCTGCTATGGTCATTGTTGTTGTTGCTATGATGTTGATGCTATGGTCATTGTTGTTGTTGCTATGATGTTGATTTGTTTAATTGAACCGCTGTGTTGACTGTTATTGGTTTATTGGATATTGTGTTGTGATTGACGTTGATCTGACAATTGTGAATGATTGGTGTTAAGATATGTTGACGGTTTAGTCTGTGGGATAACCTTTGGTAATAGTAAGTTGAACAACTTGTGAAATTGAATATTGGAATTGTGATGATATATATTATTGTTGAATATTTGATGATACGGATTTGTTGATGTAGTTTCTGTGTGTGATTCTTGATATTGCTCTGCTTGATTGAACTGCTATGTTGACTGTTAATGGTTTCTTAGATACTGTGTTGCGATTGATGTTGGGTTGTGAATGATTGATGCTATAAAACTATTGCTGGATTGGTCTGTCGTATAATTTGAGTTAATAGGAAGTTGGATAATTGTTTGACTGATTTGGATATTGTGTTTTGATGTCGATAGACTGTGTTGTGACTAGTTTGTCGGAATAAACTGTGACATGGATAATTGGGAAAAAGAAAATGGAAATTTGAAGTTGATTTGAGATTTGGTTTTTGGATGATGATGACATAATTATCACGTGGTAAGTAGAGGTACGACCGGATGGTTTAAGACTGTTTTGTGGTGGCCATGATCTGGGTTACTTGTGATGGGCATGTTGATGCCGGTTTGATTGGGATGTTGATCCCTGAGATTGTTATTGGGATGTTGATCTCTGAGATTGTTATTGGGATGTTGATCCCTGAGATTGTGATTGGGATGTTGATCCCCGAGATTTTGATTGGGATGTTGATCCCTGAGATTTGATATTGGGATGTTGATCCCGGGTTCTTTTTGATCTGGCACCACAAATAGGTTGATAGCCTGGTATGACCTTAGCCTATCCGTGACGGGGCCAGAATAATAAAATTGGAAAAAAAAAAAATAAAATCCTTGGTACGTTGGGTCGAGTCCTTGAGTTTGGTCTGTTTTGTACGGTATTGACTTTGGTATGATTGTAATTATTGTCTGTATTTCTCCTTTGAAGTATTACAGTTGCCTGCATATCATTGTTTATCCTTGGTTGGTGAGCACTTCGGACTCACCCCTCACTTGCGGGCTTTCATCCCGTAGGATGAGTTACTTCTGGTACAGGATTGGTGCATTCCAGACAGGCTGCGGCGTTATCCCTTGGACAGGACTTGGATCCATAGTTTGCATCTATGTCGCATACAGTGTTTAGTGAGTTGTTAAGTCTTCCGCTGTGCATTTTATTGATATTATTGGGCCATTGGGCCGGTTTTGTTATTTATGATGTTTCCTATTTTGGGCTGTTGGGCCCGGGTTCCAGTTGTGTACACTGTATGCTTGGACTTATTTTGGTTGGGTTGTCACAGTTCGACACGTGTTTACTGTGTACGGTAAATACGGGTCGGGGCGTTTCAATGTGATTGTATTGTTTTGTGTGACTCAATAAGTTTTTTTTAAAAAAAAAACTTAAAGAATGGAATTTGTAAGTTTTAAATAAATTAGAGAGGGTAATAAAAAAAGAATAGAGAGGAAGGGGAGGAGGGAGAGTCTCATATTCGTCTCATCAAATCAAACACGGCGACTGACGGTGTCATTATTCTGTGGTATGGTATGGCGGGGATTTTTTTGCTTGATACTAGCTGCCATTTGTTTTGTTTTTGTTGGTACCAAACCAAAACCATTAAAAGAGTAGAGTTAGAGTAGAGTAGGGTAGTAGTTAGTTACTATTACTATTTACTATCGTAGATTCGTAGTACTAGAAGAGAAGAGAAAGGCCGCGCGCGGATTGTGAACTGAGAGAAAGAAGCTTTTGAGTTTTCAAAACAAAAAGAAAAGCGAAACTGTGAAAGTATAGGCGGGGGGTTAGGGTTTTAAAAAAGCAAATCCGCAAACCAGCAAATGTTGAATTGAAGAAGGAGGACGGTAGGTATCTCTCTCTCTTTGTTGTTGAAGTTCTTGTTCTTTTTCTTTTTCTTTTTTATGTATAATATATAC